>CAUHTR010002579.1:0-56747 GCA_959609185.1 Schmidtea polychroa | reverse complement strand
TCATCGGATGAGTCATATGACCTTGAATGAGTCATCGGATGAGTCATATGACCTTGAATGAGTCATCGGATGAGTCATATGACCTTGAATGAGTCATCGGATGAGTCATATGACCTTGAATGAGTCATCGGATGAGTCATATGACCTTGAATGAGTCATCGGATGAGTCATATGGCCTTGAATGAGTCATCGGATGAGTCATATGACCTTGAATGAGTCATCGGATGAGTCATATGACCTTGAATGAGTCATCGGATGAGTCATATGACCTTGAATGAGTCATCGGATGAGTCATATGGCCTTGAATGAGTCATCGGATGAGTCATATGACCTTGAATGAGTCATCGGATGAGTCATATGGCCTTGAATGAGTCATTGGATGAGTCATATGACCTTGAATGAGTCATCGGATGAGTCATATGACCTTGAATGAGTCATCGGATGAGTCATGGTCTTTGTTTCAATGACCTTGATGAGTCATATGTCTTTGTTTAAAATTTGACCTTGAAAAAAAATTTTTTTTAATGGCGGGGGGGGGTGGGGGGTAGGGGGGTATGTCTTTGTCCCAGAGGGCCGCTGGTTTAGTGGGCCGCTATCCCTCTACTTTATATATAGCCTTTTTAGTTAAGATTTTATTTATTAAAACATTCGACTATGTATCAGTAAAGATATCGATATTTCTTTTTCATATTCATCATTTTTCGGCACTGTTTCAAGTGATCAGTTCAAAACAAAGATAAAGTAGTGCCAAAAACTCGTGAATATCAAAAAAACATCGATATCTTTACTGATTCATAGTCGAATTTTTTAATAAATACAATGGCAATTGAAAAGAAATGAGTGGTGACAATTGAAAAAAGTTCTTATAATATTTTTAGTTAAGTCTTGTCATATTCATTATTGATTTTTTAACTGCTTTATTAAACTTTTGAAAAAGGACTTGTCGAAATTGTCGTGTTAAACAAATAAAAATATTGATCTATTATCTGAAATTGTGATAAAAGAAATTGATAATAAACATTTCTATTTTTTTAAATTGATTATATTATGATATTCAATTTTGTAAATTTCATTCCTAATTTATTTGGTAAGTCATATTTCTATTTTTTCTCATTTATCCCACTTTGATTCTTTATGCCGTCTCTGGACCTCAAAAATAATTTAACTACAAATAAATCTCAAGAAAAGTTTTTAAAAAATGGTTTTTAATAAAGAATGTTTAAACAATTCAAATAGTTTTATAAATTTTTTTAAGGATCTCACCTCATAAGATTTCTAGTGTTAAAACTTTTCTTTCGTAAGATTCCAATTTTGTTTTTTGGATATTTATCAATTATCAGATTTTTAAGCAAGTTTTTGATTTCAAGTTGACCAGACTCAAAGTTTTCATTGTTAAATCTAATGGTAACTGCATACATGTCTGGATCAAAAACATCAATGATTACGGTTGACTGGTTGCTTAAAGGGGGTACCCCTTTGTCAGTGGCAAGGACAACGAATCTAAACCTCATTACTGATTCTGTTTTGGAAACCGGTGTTATCAATGAAATTTCGCCTGTACAATAAAAGAAATCAGTTCTTTTTAAATTTAAAATAATTAAGGCAATTTTAAAATAAGAAATTTTACAGTCGATTTCATAAATAATATGAAAATAGAAACAAGGCTGATTTATGAAAACTATTTAATATTACGAAAACGTATTTTAAAGTTTAGGCCAAATAATGTATAAATTGGCTCTTATTTTTTGATTTGTTTACAATTTAACTTGTTAGAGTGAAAAATATGAATATTTCAAGTATCTATTTGAATTTGATGTTGAGGATACTTAAATAATAAAATCCAATAATTATTAAATGAATACAATGATCAGGGGGAAATGTATGAAATAAAGGACCTATTATTTAAGAATTCTGAAAAACAAAAAGTGAGAAAAAGAAATTGAAAATTATATAAAAATAATAGAATCAATAAAAGTTAAAAAATTGAAATACCACAAGGTCGTTCTTAATTAAAAAATAAAAAGTGAAGAATAAAAAACAAAATCGAAATTAAACTTGCATATCTTGAAAACGTGTACATAAAAAAGAAAATGGTTTATTGTGAAAGCCGAGAGATGGTGTCTTCTAAAGGCTTTCAGAGATAATAGAAAAACTAGAGATGACCAAATGGAATGTACGGGAGGAAGGAATCTAAACTAAAATCAATATCAGTAAGTGCCATTAAATTGTCGATTATAAAAGGAAATACAACCTGAATCAAAGGAGAGAAGTTAAAAAGAAAGAAACAGAATTTTGTAAAGTAAAAAATAAGAGAAATTAAAGGGCGATACAATTTTAAAAATAAGACAGATGGGAAAAGGAATTAAAACGAAACACGAAGTGAATTACGAAGTTATCGAGTAAATTCAAATTAAAGCTAAAAAACAATTTACCGATCATCGAAATCAGAAACAGTATTCAAGTGGTTGTGAATTCCAAGTTGTAAAACCATGAAATGAAATAATCGACTGTACGATAATTACAATTTTGGCCATTTTATTAGAAGCAATAATTTATTCATCTTTTTAAACATTTTTTCGAAGCATTATAATTTTGATATTGACAATTTTAACAGAGATTTAAAAATTTTAATATTTAACAAATATAATTTGAAATTTGTTTATTTTAAATTTTAAACATTTTTTTCTTATGTTAAATTCCTTCTATATAAATCTGAAATAACTTTAAATAATTTAATTTTACTTTTTTAATTTTACAATAATTTCTATTTAAATTTTGTGTTTATTAATCAAATTTGCTAAGCCATCTTTCGATGTCGTCAGGTTGCTCGAAAGCTCTAACTACTGAAATTCTCTAGAGCATAAATTTTGGGGCCGTTTTGCCCTTGTTTTTCAAACATTCCGAAGATAGAGTAAGTGATGCGAAAGATTCTGAAGCAATGTGAATATAAAATGGTTATTCTGTATTATTCTGTATTAATGGTTATTCTGTACTAAGTGTTGAGGACACAAAGCTGCGATGGATCCCAGATCCGCATTTTTGAAGCATTTCAATATAGTTTTCTTGGGTTAGTTCAGTTTAATTATTGCATTCATCTTGAAACAAATTAGGATCATTTTTCATTATTAGAATGATCATTTGAAATTATTTTTACAACACTAAGTTCATCAGGATTCCTTCAAAATAAAGTTATAAATTTAATAGATTTAATTTAATATTTTAAAATTGACTAAGGAACCCATCCATAAATGACGTAACGCTCCTAGGGGAGGGAGAGATATTTTTGATGAGGTTGGGCTTTTGAGAAATGTGACATCACAAAAAATTATTTCATTTGACAATTTTATCACTATTATTTAGTCATTCAATTAAATTTTAATTAAATTTCACTTTAACTTACTTCATCAGGAAGAAAATTCGAACGCAAATATTTTTTATTTCTAAAAAAATTTAATGCAGACGGTTTTAGTTGAATTTTAATAAACTGAACTTTGATCATTATACTAATATCAAATTGATTAATTAAAATTTATATTACCTATTCGTAAATAATTTAATTATAAGTCATTAATTATAAATAATATTTGCAGGAAATTCACTTCTAATGATGGATAAAAATAAAATGTACCAGTGTGGGCGAAGGGGTCAAAAATCGACCAAAATTGCTTGATGTCATATTTCAGGGAGGCTGCCATTTTGTGACGTCATGTGACGAGGGGAGCAAAAATTTCTCCTCTACACTACACAGATAAATAAACTTAAATCAAATCAAATGTATTTGTTTTATTTTCAAGTCTCTTTATTTTAAAAAACGACTAATTTCTATGCGATTCATTGGAATTCTTTTAAATTTTTTAATTTAAATATTGCATACTTTTTTTGAAGAGGGAACAACAAATTCATACCATGTATTTATATCCAAATGAAAGTTATCAACTTTCGATTCCCAACGATATTCTATTTCTCCATTTATCCTTGGTCGTTGTCCAGTGCAAATACTCTACCAACAATACTTCCGATTGGACAGCTAAATTATTTTTAATATATTAATTGATCAAACTGTCGCTACTTTTTTTCTATCTCGAATCTGAATAAAGAATCTTTAAAGAAAGGTGCATTGTCATTTACATCTGTAATTGTTATATTAATCAGTTTCCATTTTCTATTTAATACGACGTAGAAAAGGCAGTGAGGATCAGTTGTATGATCTATTGGAGACTGGACTGTGATGATTCCAGAAATTGGATTGATTTTAAACATTTGGAGAGCCCGATGTCCATCAAAAATAAAAGGGTCAATTGTGAAATTACCATTTATGTCAAGATCAGAAGGAAAATATAATAATGCCATCTGAAAAGATTTTAAATTTAAATTTTTTATTATTATTTTAATTACTAGCGAAAGTATCTGGCTATAACTTTGAATTATTTAACAAATAACATTGAAAATAAATGTCATGTTAAAATATCAAATTGATATAATGAATTACTAACAGACTCTCAGATATACAGATCTGGTAATAAATAAAATTATGACATCCTAATATGAATTTTATTTCATTTTAATTTTATATGTTATGTTAAAATTTATAAAAGATGCAAAAAATTTGAATTTCTTCATTAAGTATAAAATATATTGTATTAATTAAAAAGATTGACTATGAATCAGTAAATATATCGATGTTTCAAGTTCATTTGAAAAAAAACATCGATATATTTACTGATTCAATGTCAATGGAAAAGAAATCAGTGGTTAAATTTGAAAAAAAAGTTCATCTATGATAGAGTTATATGAAAATTATACTAATATAAATTAAAATTTGGAATGTAAAATAAGAAAACAACTAAAAATATATATTTCAAAATATGAAAACCGAAACTATTGTTATATTTTATGGATAATAATATCCATATGCGAGACTGGTATTAAGTCCCAATCATAGCCTCTTGTCATCGTTGTTCGACAAAGCTATTCTACTATTCTTAAAAGTAAAGAGCTGGTGATTGCTGGTCCCTATTTTCGTTCGTGGCACCGTATAAACTACGCTGTTGTTGTAGCAGTCTAAATAAGACTGCTGCTCTATCTCAGTATTCCCTAACTTAACTCCCTTAGCTCTAAGTGTTGCTTTATCTCCTAACAGACTATAACACTTAGGGCGCAAGAAAACCCACTGACGATAGTCCCAGACTTTTACTTTCATTCTTAAACTTTCATTTTACCGAATCCAAACTCTTTGAATACACAGGATGAGCAGGATAGTAAGTCGACGTATCTAGAAGGCTGTCTCTTATCATTGTACCGGCGACACTGACTCCTTTATCTCTAAGAAACAAAATAATAAAATTTGTTCATGAAATCTCTAATACTATAGTTTTTGTATCCTACCTGACGATGACAGGAAAACTGTCAAAATATATCGTTTAACGAATTTTCGAATAGCACACTCTTATAATTAAATCGTTCCCATGTTTGTATATTTATTTATTAATTGAAAAATTAAATATTATTAAATGAAATATTGACACTTTTAAATGCATATGTCACACTAATAGATGAGAAACATGATGTCATTGACTTTTTGAAGAATGAAGACAATTAAATTGTATAATATTAATTAGCAGTTCAAAGGCTACCAAAAATAATAATTAACCTGATAAACTTCAAATCCTATCGGTAAATTTTCACTGATTTCTATATTTATTGACTTTTTTTCTATCAATGAATTTATTTTATTCTCCTTTTGAACATTGATTATCACAGTTGCGGTGCCAACCAATCGCGGATTATCCATATTGACACACAACACTGAAAATTTGAATTTTGGTATTTTTTTTTCCGCGAATCAATTTATTGGTTGTCAATAATTGACCCGTATATCCATTAATTTGGAAATAGATTTTTGTGAAGCTCATTTCATTCTGAAATTTAAAATTATAAATAAAGTTTATTTATTTGAATGCAAAAATTAGTTTGAATATACACAGTGGCGTAGCTATGGTGGGGCGGTGGGGCGGCATATTCGCGATGAGATCGTCTGTATGGTTCTTAAACCTGAATGCACTAAAATAAATATATACGTATATATCCACGAATAGTAAGAGCCTAACAATAACTTATTTATCATTTTAAGAAATGTTGAATTTAAGAAACTTGCCAGTCATAAAAGGCTGCCCCTATAGATACAAATATTTTACCCGATCCGAAAATTTGGCGATTTTTTAGAATCGGTAAAAGTCGAAATTTCAACAGATGTTTTCTATTATTTGTTCAAGTCGAGTAAGTGCTTTATGGTACCTAATAACAAAGAGAGTCGGAGACGGATGAAGCGACTTAAGAAAAATTTTACCTACTTTTTACGACGGTTATGTTACAGAAAGGCGAGATAAAGTACCTATTGTTTGTATAAGAGTTTATGGGTATTAATGTTCTAAGACAATTAAAAAGCATCAGTTGATGATTGTTATATTATATTGTGTTTATTGTTATATTACATTAGTGTCCTTTTTTATTTTAATACCAATTTATATAAACAACTTTTGTATACAATATTTTTAGTTGTTGGCTAATTTTATAATTAATTTATTTTGTGTTTTTTACTCTGTAATGATATGTTAATTTTGTCTTGTTTTATACTATTTGATATATTGCATTCTATTGTATTATTTAAAAATTAAATATAATGATAATTTGACAATGCTTAATTTATTATATGTTTTAATGTATTATAAAACACTTCGTTTAAATAAGAAAAAAATATTTCATACAAGAATAAATAGTATGTATATGTGAAGGGTATGTAGCGTATTTGGAAAGGGAAGCAAAATGGGCAGTCTGTTTTGGAAAGTTTTTATTTTAAAAAATGTACAGGGGGGACGGCTATTTAAAGGATCGCCCTTCGCGGCACATACCCTAGCTACGCCACTGAATATACATCATTTCCAAGTTGAATCTGATATATTTAGATAATTTGTGAGTCGTATTCGTACAATATAAGTTTAAGTAAGTTAGATTGCACTAATGTAGAATAACGTGTATAGATTTATCAAGGTGTATTTAATCCATATTTTTCTAATGCTGACAAACCATTGCTTACATAGGACATTTGTATAAGTTTAGTTTTAGTAAATACTATTTTCCTTATATTATAACTTACTGTTATGATACTAGTCACTGAAGTACCAATGATTATTACTAGGCTGCGTTTTATTCATTGTTAGTGAAGTACAAAAATATCAATGAACTATCTGACTCCAAACGTGGTTTTTTTTATCAACACTAACAATTTTCAAACCTTTATTGATTATCACATATAACTACTCAAATTTCAATGAAACAAATAATTCAATATAGTCACCGGTTATTATACAGTACTTATTGTGACACTATGTGAAGAATAGCACTACTCGTATAACACTCGTATAATCAACTCTCACTTCATTTGGTTTCGGATTTATATAATAATCTTGATGTTTTTGTGATTTGACTAAGGAATTCGTTTGATAGGTTTTGCACCTTTCTCATTTAATAGTTCCCTGTATTTCAAAAACCCCTAATTTAAACTTCTTTTTATTTTTCTTCGATTCACGTTTCTCAATAATTCACTCTGTAGTTAACTTAATAACAATTGACTTCAATAATTTCTCTGCTAATTGAGCTTGACTAAATTTCTTTACTAATTTTTGTTCTTTTTTTTCTGCTATGATTTCTCCCTTTTATAGTTTGTCCATTATCTGGCAGTCAGGATTATTCCTGTTTTGGAGTTTTTGGCCTACAGCACATTCCACTTTTTCATGGTTCCCAAATTATCTTTGACAACCTATATAGATATCAATCTTTTTTTAATTTTGTTTTTGATTTCAAAATTCATTTTCGACAGACCGAAGCGTACTGGGAATGGAATCATCAGAAATAATTTCAGGTTAACCGTAGTTTCTTAAATTTGACCTAAATAAATATTTTCATAAATTTAAAAACTGAAACATCTAATTTCCTTTCAATTTTGCTTACGAATTTTTCTGCAATTTGTTTATATATTTTACTCATTTTTTCTATCCTATTTCCTTGCAACTATAATAAAAAATATAATTACTGAAACGATTTTTTCATCGCACAGATAAATTTGTGGGAAGTTCTATATTATAAAATTAGTGTTTTTTTGTTTTAATAAAGAAAATGTAATGTATTTGTTGGATGACGATGGTTGCCCCATAGAACGTTCGTTCTGTCTAAGTATTACAGAACAGAGCCAAACCGATATAGAAAACCCACAGATATTAATAAATCCCAAATTCAATTCAAGGGTCGAGCAATCTTTCAACAATTAATTGATGTATTGTTATTGAACAATATCTAACAATTTGTTTATTTGATCAGGCAATATTTCTATACTAACCAGATTATATTTTATTGACGTATACTGAATTCGATATTTTCAATCTATGAGATAATACCAAGTAATACAAAGTAAAGTATACAACATATTTAGGATAAATAAATACGTATAATGAAGATGATAAACACAAGAAGTTACAATCTGCGACATATTTAAGAGAAAATCAATGCATTCGGTAAAACTACCGAATAATAATCTTTGAATAATCTTTGAATTGTTAATAATCTTTGTGGATTTATTATCGATTTTACTGGATTTTGATTAATCGAATTTGATAATAATTAAATTTATTCGTGGATCTGGTTTGAATTTTATTTTGATAGTTAAATTTGAATAAAGTAACTTACAGTCATTTTTCATTCTCAAAAGTGAATTGTTGAATCTCGAAAATTATTTTGTGGGAATTTTAGCATTTGCCAATACAGTTTATTGTATAATACAGAATTATAGATAATGCAAAATCTTTGAATATTGTTGATTTGAATCCAGATGTTCTTCCGAATTCTGATATCGATTCAAAAATATCTCCGGGAAGAATGCACATGTCAAATACCCCTTTCGTTATGGAGAAAATAATGTAGGATAGTTGTTAAAGATTTTGTACTTCAAAAAATTGAACCAATTTTAATACCAGAAAAATTTTTTTTTTTTATAGCAGAAACTTTCAACAATTTCAACACAACTTTTAAAGATATGCATTTCATGAAATATCGAAGCAAATATTTAAAATGTCTTAGAATTCCAGTTGAAGAAATAATCAACAGGAACAGTTAAATAGCTCAGTAAATTGTTATTATTTATTTTTAGGAAAATAAGAATTTATGAAATTTTGAATTATTTTTGGATTTATTACAATTTAAACTAAGTAATTTTAAATTTAAATTTATTCTTTATTATAAGAACTTTTTTTTCCAATTTCACAACTGATTTCTTTTCCATTGACATTGTAATTATTCTTATCATTAAAATTTTACAGTGTTCAGGAAAAAATGGCGAATTTTCAAAAAGTAATTTTTGAAATTTTTACATGTATTTTTTCAGTTCATATCCCTGAATTTCTTATATTTGTAAGTTACACCTAACCGCGAAAGTTAACATTGTCTATAATATAAGTTGGTGTGCACACCACCTGAGGTGAGTCACCAATTATATGACAATGTTAACTTAATTTCATTTATTCAATTTTCCAAAATTCGTTTAAAGGTAAGTTTTTGAATTAAAGTAATTTTTAGGACTTGAATTTTGATTTTATATAATTATGAGATCATTATTCAAGTTCTTCAATATTACTGTTAGTCAGCATTTATAATATTGATAATATATAACATTGATAATTAAATTTCAGGTGTTTTTTTTAGGAATTTTATGGTATTTTATTTGGATTTATTTCGTAAAAATGTAAGTTAGATATTTTTATAATTATAAATAAGTAAAGTAATCACTAAACATTTATTTTTTAAAGACATTTAGTAAAGAATGGATAAAATATTTTTTAAGTTTTTGTAATCTTCTTTCGAATTTTGTCTATTTCTGTAATTCTATGAAAATATTAATTTGTTAAAATAATTTATTAAAATTTACGATTTGCGATTTTTTTCCTGCAAATTCAAAGATGTCGAAGGATCTTCTTCAATATCTGTAAATCTAAAGAAATTTTATATTCTAAATTATTTTATAATTAAATCTTACAATGTATTTACTTCTTTTTCCCTAAAGCTCAACGTAGAGCAGTCGGAATCTGATTCAAAAGTTTTTTGTACATAATTTTTTAAATAATTTAAAAATATTGATATGTTAATTATATGTTAATCAATCTGAATTTCGCATGAAAAACACTTTACTTAATTTTGTATGTATTTTTCATTATGTGTGCTGTGCTTGTATGCTTAATTATTTTCTCTCACTTTTTAGATTCCTATAATAAATATGTTAAATTTCGCGGCATTAAATTTCTACACACAGGTAAGTTTGTGTGTTCCTATATTATATATTTATTGATTTTTTTTTTAGATTATAGATAATGTTATATTTCGCGGTTAGGTGTATAGATCGAACTGAATATTTGAGTGTTCTTAATATGCTTCCAAATTGAAAGTGGATCTCATCATTCATTATATTATCTCATCATTTTCTTTACAACTTAATAGGGTGCTTGGAATTCATTTCCCACTTTTCCAATAATTGTTGTAAATAAAATTTTAAATGTGACGGTTAAAAATATCGAAAGTTAGTATGCATTTTTTAATTTGTGTTGTGCTTGAATGTTTAATTGTGTACTTATTGTTGTTTCATGTCCATTGGAGAGGTCCGTTGTCTTTGGATTATCTGATTATCTTGTTTCGAGATTGAAGATGTGTAATAGACGTTATAACGTAATTTGAAAAATTGGACTATTAAGACATTTGAATAATTAATTAGGCTCACGAAAACAATAAAAAATCTACTATTATTATTATCATAAAGGCTGTTATTTATTATTATTATTATTATTATTATTATTATTATTATTATTATTATTATTATTATTAGTATTATACTTACATATTTCAATCTGTAGTAGAATTTAGAATTCAATTCAGAAACTTTGTTGGCTACTGTTAGTGGAAATCCAACATTAGAAAATATTCGAATATTTTCTGAAATCTAATTTTTCATATATAAAAAATCCTCCTGAAAAAAAGTTACGCAACTGTAAATGTATAAGTATCATTTGAAAATCGCGAGTAGATGGATTGGGCACCGCTAGAACAGGACTCCGCTAGCACAACCCCCCCCCCCCCCCCCCGGGGGTAAAAAATTTTTCTAAGTCCAAAAGTACATTTTTTTTTTCAAGGTCATTTGTAGAACAAAGACATATGACTCATCAAGGTCATTGAAACAAAGACCATGACTCATCGGATGACTCATAAAATTTTCAAGGTCATTTGTAGAACAAAGACCATGACTCATTCAAGGTCATATGACTCATTCAAGGTCATTTAAACAAAGACCATGACTCATTCAAGGTCATTCTCAAGGTCGTATGACTCATTCAAGGTCATTTTCAAGGACGTATGACTCATTCAAGGTCATTCTCAAGGTCGTATGACTCATAAAATTTTCAAGGTCATTTGTAGAACAAAGACATTTTTTTTTTCAAGGTCATTTGTAGAACAAAGACATTTTTTTTTTTTCAAGGTCATTTGTAGAACAAAGACATTTTTTTTTTTCAAGGTCATTTGTAGAACAAAGACATTTATTTTCAAGGTCATATTATTATTTTTCAAAAATATTATTATTTTTATTATTATTTTTCAAAATATTATTAACTGTGCCAGCGGAGTCCTACTTTTCGGGGCGCCAGAACTTTTTGAGTTTTCAAAATTATTTAAATATTGATACATCATTTTGAAGCTTGGTGCAAGACCTTTCGAATGAGCTATTGAAAGTATCATCATCATCACTATTCATAAAGTTATTAACATTTTCCCGAGACCATTTTTCAAGGTCATATAATTATTATTATTTTTCAAAAATATTATTAACTGTGCTAGCGGAGTCCTACTTTTCGGGGCGCCAGAACTTTTTGAGTTTTCAAAATTAATTAACAATTGATACATCATTTTGAAGCCCAGACGGAGATCTATCTTTTGAGCCATAAAAATAATTTTTATCATTAGTAGTATAAAAGTTATTAACATTTTCCCGAGACCATTTTTCAAGGTCATTTGACTATTTTATTATTATTTTTCAAAATATTATTATTTTCAAGGTCATATTATTATTTTTCAAAATATTATTATTTTCAAGGTCATATTATTATTTTTCAAAATATTATTATTTTCAAGGTCATTTGTAGAACAAAGACATTTATTTTCAAGGTCATTTGTAGAACAAAGACATTTATTTTTTCAAGGTCATATTATTATTTTTTCAAAATATTATTATTTTCAAGGTCATTTGTAGAACAAAGACATTTATTTTTCAAGGTCATATTATTATTTTTTCAAAATATTATTATTTTCAAGGTCATTTGTAGAACAAAGACATTTATTTTCAAGGTCATATTATTATTTTTTCAAAATATTATTATTTTCAAGGTCATTTGTAGAACAAAGACATTTATTTTTTCAAGGTCATATTATTATTTTTTCAAAATATTATTATTTTCAAGGTCATTTGTAGAACAAAGACATTTATTTTTTTTTTCAAGGTCATTTGTAGAACAAAGACATTTATTTTTTCAAGGTCATATTATTATTTTTTCAAAATATTATTATTTTCAAGGTCATTTGTAGAACAAAGACATTTATTTTCAAGGTCATTTGTAGAACAAAGACATTTATTTTCAAGGTCATATTATTATTTTTAAATTTTTAAAGGTTCCCGCCAACGAAAATTATTCATCGATAGCTCATTTTAAAGCTCAATCCAAAACCTTTCGAATGAGCTGTATATCTCATTATTATTATTATTATTATTATTATTATTATTATTATTATTATTATTATTATTATTATTATTATTATTATTATTATTATTATTATTATTATTAATATTATTATTATTATTATTATTATTATTATTATTATTATTATTATTATTATTATTATTATTATTATTATTATTATTATTATTATTATTATTATTATTATTAATCTATATACTCCGAGTCTATATACTCCTAGTCTATCCGACAAAATATTTTGTCCCCCTATAGGTAATGCTCACAAGGGTACTGGTCACGCTCAACAAATCAATAATTATTATTATTATTATTATTATTATTATTATTATTATTATTATTATTATTATTATTATTATTATTATTATTATTATTATTATTATTATTATTATTATTATTATTATTATTATTATTACAAAGTTTTAACAAAGTTTTAGAGAATAAATAAAATATCCATCAACTTGGCGGTATTTGGACAAACAATTATTTTTCAAATTATTATTATTTTCAAGTTCATATTATTATTTTTCAAAATATTATTATTTTCAAGGTCATATTATTATTTTTCAAAATATTATTATTTTCAAGGTCATATTATTATTATTTTATTTTTGTTTTAATTATCGATTACGTAATAATAATAATTTTGTTTAAATCGTTGATTATATAATAATATTTTTATTTTTGTTTTAATTATCGATTACTTAATAATTTCATTTTGTTTAAATCGTTGATTATATAATAATATTTTTATTTTGTTTTAATTATCGATTACTTAATAATTTCATTTTGTTTAAATCGTTAATTATATAATAATATTTTTTGTTTTAATTATCAATTACATAATAATTTCATTTTGTTTAAATCGTTGATTATATTATTTTTTTTGTTTTAATTATCAATTACATAATAATTTCATTTTGTTTAAATCGTTATTATATTATTTTTTTTTGTTTTAATTATCGATTACGTTTGTTTAAATTATCGATTATGTAATAATTTCATTTTGTTTAAATCGTTGATTATATTATTTTTTTTTGTTTTAATTATCGATTACGTTTGTTTAAATTATCGATTATATAATTATTTAATTTATCATTATTATTGGGAAAGATATTAACGCCCGCGCGGAAGATGTTATTTTCAAAATTATTTTTATTATTTTCAAAATTTTAATCAATATTATTATTATTATTATTATTATTATTATTATTATTATTATTATTATTATTATTATTATTATTATTATTATTATTATTATTATTATTATTATTATTATTATTATTATGATTATGATTATTATTGCAAATATTCATAAAACTTAATTTCTACGTCAATTTCATCATTTGCATGAATATTTTCATCATTTGCATGAATATTTTAATAATTTTCATCATTTTCATAATTTTCAACATTTTCATCATTTGCATGATTATTTTTTTTCACGATTTTCAACATTTTCATGATTTTCAACATTTTCACGATTTTCAGCGTTTTCATGATTATTTCAGGAACATTTTCATCAAATATTTTTCAAAGTATTATTTTCAAAGAATTATTATTTTTATTATTATTTTTATTATTATTTGGAAAGTTCTAATTATTATTTTAATTTAGAAGTTTCATTATTATTATATACTTAAATATTTATAAAACTTAATTTCTACGCCAATTACATGATTTTCAACATTTTCATCATTTGCATGATTATTTTAATAATTTTCTACATTTTCATGATTATTTCAGGATTTTTTCATCGAATATTTTTCAAAGTATTATTTTCAAATTATTTTCAAAGTTTTTATCAATATTATTATTATTATTATTTGCGAAGTTCTTATTATTTTATTTTCGATGTCTTATTATTATTTACTTAAATATTCATAAAACTTAATTTCTGCATCAATTTACGATTTTCAATATTTGATGATTATTTTCAGGAACATTTTCATAATTTTTAACGTTTTCATCATTTTCAATATTTTCATCATTTTCATTATTTTCAATATTTTCACGATTTTCAACATTTTCAGGAACATTTTCATCGTTTTCTATATTTTCATGATTTTTAACATTTTCATAATTTTCACGATTTTCAATATTTTCATCATTATTTTCTTCAAAATTCTTAGTTTATTTATAAAATATTATTATTAACATTTTCAAAATTATTTTCAAATTTCTTATTATTTATTTTCAAAGTATATTATTATTATTATTATTATTATTATTATTATTATTATTATTATTATTATATATACTCCTAGTCTATCCGACAAAATATTTTCTCCCCCTATGGGTAATGCTCAAAAGGGTATTGCTCACGCTCAACAACTCACAAGGGTACTAGTCATGCTTATTATTATTGTTATACAATATGATGTTACTTAAACATTTGAAGGTTCAACCATGGTTACAATTTCTACATTTTGAAAACTCTAATTTGATTGGCTATCTCAATTTTTATAAATCTAAAAACAAAAGTAATTTAGTTATTAAGAAATTTATTTATTACTGATGATTTCTACAAGTAAAACTGTTGAATATGAATGTGTAAATCACAAAACACATTTGGTAACTTTATTATTTTGTCAATATTTTTTATATATGTCATTTATAGCAAGGACATCCTACTAGAAATAAGGAAAAAATTAAATCCAACCTATTCCGAAGATAAGCGTTCATTGAAATTTTTCAACAACACAGTTGAAGATTTTATAAATAATCATGATACTTACAATGATAAGCAAATCATAAATATTTTAAAGATTTTCAAACATTCCTCTATTCAGTATTTGAGTGATTTATTTAATTATGATAAATGCATTTTGAAGTTATCTAGTTATTTAATGTACTTAGAAAAAACAGTGGTAAACAACGATTCACTGAATGAATACTTTTGAAGTTGCATGTATTTAAGGTTGAAACTGGGATATAGTAGATTGATTTATGAATGGATAGCAAAAGCCGACTTGATTGAAAATAAGCTAACGGAAAAACTGAACGATGTTAAGAAAAGGTATTTAACATGTTCAATTTGTAAAGAAAATCAAGTTTCGGTTTTGTATTTACCGTGTGGTCACGTAATTGTTTGTTCTAAGTGTCACGAGAAGAATTTTCACAATTGTCAAGCCTGTTCAACACTGATTAATGAATATCATACTATATACATGTAAGTTCTCAATACAAATCAATACAATATCAAAGTCAAATGAATTATTAACATACATAATGACGGTACTATAATGTAGGAAATTTTCAAACATTGAATAATATGAAATCATCTTGGTAATTAATTATATTGGGCGCAACTACCAAATGTTGATGATATGAAGGGAATGGTATTTATAATATTATTTTTAGATTATTCAGAATGAAATAAACCCATGAGTTCATCAAAATGGAAAAAAAAAAAAATCTTCGCAAGAACCATGAAGATGCTGGAAGTATTGGTTATTATTTTTTCGGAAATAAATATTTTAATTTGTTTTTATAAATTTATTGTTTTACTTTAAATCTTTTTGATTAAAACATATTCATTTTGTTTTAATAATTGTATTAATTTTTTATATAGTGTTATTTATATATATGGAAATTTACAATTATATATACAATTATATTTACAATTATTATAAATCATAATGATGCTTTTCTTCTGTCCATTGATTCTCCTCTGATATTACTGCCATAATCATCTTCGACAAAATGTAAAGATAATATTTCTAGTGTCTTTGTTAATCATGCCCATTTATTGCAAAGTCTTTGTTAATTATGCACTTGTATTGCAAATTTATTAGTCATACAATTATATTATTTTTCATGCCCCGACATAATATTATTATTTTTTATTATTATGATTATTTAACAATACCATATAGCAAATTTTTAGGCAATTTAGTGAAAGGTTATTTTAAATATAGGAATTTCTTAAGTAAAATATTTCCAGATAAATTTAAAAATTTAGTTAGAAATCCATGTTTTGGTTGTAACATTTAATTAAAATATTCTTGGATTCATAACAATTTTTATATAGTTGATACATATACCAATTATTTAGCTAGAAACATAACAGAATTCTTAGGTAATATAGTATTTTTGTGTATTTTTTAGTTAATTTATAAATATTATCTGACATTTTGATGTATCAATGCAATATACAACAAATTAATCAATAAAAACCATAGCATATTGTAAGTTTTTATATATATAGTCTGAATTTATCCGACAAAATATTCTGTCCCCCTATGTGTATTTGTCGTAAGGGTACTGGTCACATTTAACATGTCGCAAGGGTATATTAATTAATGCATATGTATATTAGTTAAAAATTCTTAGGTAATTTAGTGAGAAATGGATGATCATAGATATCAGAAATTCGTGAATAATTTGAATATAACTTACCGAATTCTTATTTCGAGCGACTAATTTATTGGTTAACTTTGTCATGTTTAGTAATTTAAAATAATATTTAGCAAAAAGTAAGATATGAATATTTAGTATTTCATAGGTAATTTATTCATCTAATGTTCATTACAATAGTTATATAACTTCGTGAGAAATGCATGGTTATTAATATATTCATTGATAATTTTGGTAGAAAGTCTTCATCATTTGGAGTAAATTTCAATCTTTGTTTGAGGCAAAAGGAGTCATAATAGAAACATTTGGTTATCATTTAACCAATTAAGGTGCTTATTATTATATAGGGTTACAATTCTTTTCTAATTTAATGATCATTGGGTGTAATATATCTTTGTGAGAAATACATGGTTAACATTTTTAAATAGGGATTTTGAGTAACCTTTTACCAAAACAGGGATATTTTGTGCGATCAATTTATGAATATTGGTTGATTTTCTCTTTTTTAGTCATTTAAAATAATATTTAACAAAGGTAATTTAGCAAAATATCATTGAAAGATTTATCCATCCGATAACAATATTCCTTCAATAGATTTTACCCTTTATTCAACCGATTTATTTTCTAGAAATCTAATTAAAATCATAAAATATTTTCAATAAAGATCAATTTTCTTTAGCTGTTGTCGAATTCCAACTTTTAAGTCAATATTTCTCAAGTTTTGTCACAGATATCCCCACAATGAATAAAATAACTTCTTAAATAAAATAATTTAAAGCAAATAACCTTTGATATCAATCCCAATTAATTCTAAAGATTTCAAATATTTCATTGTCAAAACCAAGTAAATTGATCATTAACCCTAAACGACTTAATAAAACAGTGGATAATTAATAAAAACTGGTTCTAAAACATAAATCTAAATTACTGTGCCATAACATTCATCACAACCTAATAAACCTCTAAAACGATATAAATTCACAGGAACTATTATTAATTCATAGCTAAATACTGAATATGTCCCTTTGATATTTTACCAATAAGAACATTGTCGATTTAAATAGAGATTTCAAACATTTCCGCCTTAACCGATCCCTCACTAAATATTTCTACCCCTTTAAATGCCACCTTTAAAAATCATATATCTTAACTGAACCTTCACTAAATCCAACCGACTTTAATATATCAATTCTCTTAAAATCCATAGAAAATTCTTCAAAATATGAATTTTATTTATTTGTTACAGACATCCTTCCATTGAAATAATTTAGTATCTAAATTCATGTAGTAAGAGCCCACTAAAAGATCAAAATTCACTAAAATCAATATTTTCTACAAATATTTCACCACATTTACCATCAAATACCTAACTAGAGATGAAATATATTGATCATAATTCTTCATCGATTCATCCAATTATATAGCAATTATATCTTTCAAAATCATAAATTTCACTATATTTTACAATAATTTTCAAGTAGATTTCAAATATATCATCATGATAAAATTAGCTAGTTTCAACTTTAGATTTTCAATATTTAAAAGTTCATCAATATTCGTAGAAAATATATGAAAAAATTATTTAGTCAATATCATTACAAAGTCAACATAAAAATTAAATAATAATCACTTGATTATTGTAAAAACTCTAATTATTAACCTAACTGTCATTAAAAATAATTTTTATTTAAAATTAAAAACAAGTTAATAAAATATAGCAAATTATCAAGAAATTAATTAAATTTGTCTTAGAATTAACATTAAAACCTTAAATCTTTAAATATTCTTTCAATTACTCACAAAAAGGTTAGTAATAATGTTAGTAAAATCCCACTAACTCTAAAAAATACCAATGAATTTAATGCTAAATAATAACCAAAAATTTGCCTCATTAAAACACACCAGTACCTTTACGACCAGTACCCTTACGAGCAGTACCAATTGTGAACAGTACCCATAGAGGGAGAAAATATCTTGTCGGATAAACTCAGAGTATATATAATAAAACGAATTAACTCCATCAAATTGAATCAGTCAAATTTTGATAAAAAATCTTATTCTAAAATGGTAAGAAGCGTAAATTTAATAACACCGAGATAAATTAACAATATTATTCTCAGATGGTAAGAATCTTCATTAAAGTTAGGAAATTATTTATTATTCAGTGATAAATTAATAATAAATTTCAAAAGGTTTAAAATAAGTGTTAGAATTATTCATTATTGGATTATGGAAGGTCGATGAAAATATACTGAGAAGTGGTATGGATATATATTAATATTATTTAAAATTATTTTATAAAATTCATAAATTTCATAAAAATTCATAAAAATATTCACTTTAATAAAAAATATTTAAAAAACAATTTTAAAAGAAATATTTGCCGGGACGATATAAGTGATAATAATAAGTGGGAAATCGAGAATCGGCGGCAATAAGTAATGAGGATATATAAATAAAATTATTTGTATTATATGAGTTACTAACGAATTAAAATATATTAATAATGTGATAAACTTTTATTTAATAAAGTATTTAATCCCCAAATGATTATTTTATTACATAAGAAACCGTGAAGGGTATTTGACAGAGTAATTATGATAAATTCATATTTTAAATTTTGATTAAGTCCTTTAATATTGTTATAATAGCAATTTATTATTAAATTTACTATTTTACACTAAATATTTCATTTTCAAAAAACAAATATTCTAAAAGGTAATTTAAGATACATTACTCTTTTTAATCAAAATAAGCCCTCAAAGTTAAAAAGAGGACAAAGTGTGTCAGTATACAACATGCATACCCAGCATTAAATTTACTTAAATAAAACACCAAGTAAACAATGATAATAGAGGGATAATAGACCCAAAATAAAATAACCGAATTGAAAATAAAACAAAATACTAGCAAGATGTATCACACGAAAACTTACTCAAATATAACCGAAAGATAAAAACAACAAAACTAAATTCGATTAAATACTTTATAGCAATTGTTAGTTCTTATAATTTCTAACTTTAATGAAGATTCTTACCATCTGAGAATAATATTGTTAATTTATCTCGGTGTTATTAAATTTACGCTTCTTACCATTTTAGAATAAGATTTTTTATCAAAATTTGACTGATTCAATTTGATGGAGTTAATTCGTTTTATTATATATACTCTGAGTTTATCCGACAAGATATTTTCTCCCTCTATGGGTACTGTTCACAATTGGTACTGCTCGTAAGGGTACTGGTCGTAAAGGTACTGGTGTGTTTTAATGAGGCAAATTTTTGGTTATTATTTAGCATTAAATTCATTGGTATTTTTTAGAGTTAGTGGGATTTTACTAACATTATTACTAACCTTTTTGTGAGTAATTGAAAGAATATTTAAAGATTTAAGGTTTTAATGTTAATTCTAAGACAAATTTAATTAATTTCTTGATAATTTGCTATATTTTATTGACTTGTTTTTAAATTTAATTTTAAATAAAAATTATTTTTAATGACAGTTAGGTTAATAATTAGAGTTTTTACAATAATCAAGTGATTATTATTTAATTTTTATGTTGACTTTGTAATGATATTGACTAAATAATTTTTTCATATATTTTCTACGAATATTGATGAACTTTTAAATATTGAAAATCTAAAGTTGAAACTAGCTAATTTTATCATGATGATATATTTGAAATCTACTTGAAAATTATTGTAAAATATAGTGAAATTTATGATTTTGAAAGATATAATTGCTATATAATTGGATGAATCGATGAAGAATTATGATCAATATATTTCATCTCTAGTTAGGTATTTGATGGTAAATGTGGTGAAATATTTGTAGAAAATATTGATTTTAGTGAATTTTGATCTTTTAGTGGGCTCTTACTACATGAATTTAGATACTAAATTATTTCAATGGAAGGATGTCTGTAACAAATAAATAAAATTCATATTTTGAAGAATTTTCTATGGATTTTAAGAGAATTGATATATTAAAGTCGGTTGGATTTAGTGAAGGTTCAGTTAAGATGGTAATATATGATTTTTAAAGGTGGCATTTAAAGGGGTAGAAATATTTAGTGAGGGATCGGTTAAGGCGGAAATGTTTGAAATCTCTATTTAAATCGACAATGTTCTTATTGGTAAAATATCAAAGGGACATATTCAGTATTTAGCTATGAATTAATAATAGTTCCTGTGAATTTATATCGTTTTAGAGGTTTATTAGGTTGTGATGAATGTTATGGCACAGTAATTTAGATTTATGTTTTAGAACCAGTTTTTATAATTATCCACTGTTTTATTAAGTCGTTTAGGGTTAATGATCAATTTACTTGGTTTTGACAATGAAATATTTGAAATCTTTAGAATTAATTGGGATTGATATCAAAGGTTATTGCTTTAAATTATTTTATTTAAGAAGTTATTTTATTCATTGTGGGGATATCTGTGACAAAACTTGAGAAATATTGACTTAAAAGTTGGAATTCGACAACAGCTAAAGAAAATTGATCTTTATTGAAAATATTTTATGATTTTAATTAGATTTCTAGAAAATAAATCGGTTGAATAAAGGGTAAAATCTATTGAAGGAATATTGTTATCGGATGGATAAATCTTTCAATGATATTTTGCTAAATTACCTTTGTTAAATATTATTTTAAATGACTAAAAAAGAGAAAATCAACCAATATTCATAAATTGATCGCACAAAATATCCCTGTTTTGGTAAAAGGTTACTCAAAATCCCTATTTAAAAATGTTAACCATGTATTTCTCACAAAGATATATTACACCCAATGATCATTAAATTAGAAAAGAATTGTAACCCTATATAATAATAAGCACCTTAATTGGTTAAATGATAACCAAATGTTTCTATTATGACTCCTTTTGCCTCAAACAAAGATTGAAATTTACTCCAAATGATGAAGACTTTCTACCAAAATTATCAATGAATATATTAATAACCATGCATTTCTCACGAAGTTATATTAACTATTGTAATGAACATTAGATGAATAAATTACCTATGAAATACTAAATATTCATATCTTACTTTTTGCTAAATATATTTTTAAATTACTAAACATGACAAAGTTAACCAATAAATTAGTCGCTCGAAATAAGAATTCGGTAAGTTATATTCAAATTATTCACGAATTTCTGATATCTATGATCATCCATTTCTCACTAAATTACCTAAGAATTTTTAACTAATATACATATGCATTAATTAATATACCCTTGCGACATGTTAAATGTGACCAGTACCCTTACGACAAATACACATAGGGGGACAGAATATTTTGTCGGATAAATTCAGACTATATATATAAAAACTTACAATATGCTATGGTTTTTATTGATTAATTTGTTGTATATTGCATTGATACATCAAAATGTCAGATAATATTTATAAATTAACTAAAAAATACACAAAAATACTATATTACCTAAGAATTCTGTTATGTTTCTAGCTAAATAATTGGTATATGTATCAACTATATAAAAATTGTTATGAATCCAAGAATATTTTAATTAAATGTTACAACCAAAACATGGATTTCTAACTAAATTTTTAAATTTATCTGGAAATATTTTACTTAAGAAATTCCTATATTTAAAATAACCTTTCACTAAATTGCCTAAAAATTTGCTATATGGTATTGTTAAATAATCATAATAATAAAAAATAATAATATTATGTCGGGGCATGAAAAATAATATAATTGTATGACTAATAAATTTGCAATACAAGTGCATAATTAACAAAGACTTTGCAATAAATGGGCATGATTAACAAAGACACTAGAAATATTATCTTTACATTTTGTCGAAGATGATTATGGCAGTAATATCAGAGGAGAATCAATGGACAGAAGAAAAGCATCATTATGATTTATAATAATTGTAAATATAATTGTATATATAATTGTAAATTTCCATATATATAAATAACACTATATAAAAAATTAATACAATTATTAAAACAAAATGAATATGTTTTAATCAAAAAGATTTAAAGTAAAACAATAAATTTATAAAACAAATTAAAATATTTATTTCCGAAAAAATAATAACCAATACTTCCAGCATCTTCATGGTTCTTGCGAAGATTTTTTTTTTTTCCATTTTGATGAACTCATGGGTTTTATTTCATTCTGAATAATCTAAAAATAATATTATAAATACCATTCCCTTCATATCATCAACATTTGGTAGTTGCGCCCAATATAATTAATTACCAAGATGATTTCATATTATTCAATGTTTGAAAATTTCCTACATTATAGTACCGTCATTATGTATGTTAATAATTCATTTGACTTTGATATTGTATTGATTTGTATTGAGAACTTACATGTATATAGTATGATATTCATTAATCAGTGTTTGAACAGGCTTGACAATTGTGAAAATTCTTCTCGTGACACTTAGAACAAACAATTACGTGACCACACGGTAAATACAAAACCGAAACTTGATTTTCTTTACAAATTGAACAAGTTAAATACCTTTTCTTAACATCGTTCAGTTTTTCCGTTAGCTTATTTCAATCAAGTCGGCTTTTGCTATCCATTCATAAATCAATCTACTATATCCCAGTTTCAACCTTAAATACATGCAACTTCAAAAGTATTCATTCAGTGAATCGTTGTTTACCACTGTTTTTTCTAAGTACATTAAATAACTAGATAACTTCAAAATGCATTTATCATAATTAAATAAATCACTCAAATACTGAATAGAGGAATGTTTGAAAATCTTTAAAATATTTATGATTTGCTTATCATTGTAAGTATCATGATTATTTATAAAATCTTCAACTGTGTTGTTGAAAAATTTCAATGAACGCTTATCTTCGGAATAGGTTGGATTTAATTTTTCCTTATTTCTAGTAGGATGTCCTTGCTATAAATGACATATATAAAAAATATTGACAAAATAATAAAGTTACCAAATGTGTTTTGTGATTTACACATTCATATTCAACAGTTTTACTTGTAGAAATCATCAGTAATAAATAAATTTCTTAATAACTAAATTACTTTTGTTTTTAGATTTATAAAAATTGAGATAGCCAATCAAATTAGAGTTTTCAAAATGTAGAAATTGTAACCATGGTTGAACCTTCAAATGTTTAAGTAACATCATATTGTATAACAATAATAATAAGCATGACTAGTACCCTTGTGAGTTGTTGAGCGTGAGCAATACCCTTTTGAGCATTACCCATAGGGGGAGAAAATATTTTGTCGGATAGACTAGGAGTATATATAATAATAATAATAATAATAATAATAATAATAATAATAATAATAATAATATACTTTGAAAATAAATAATAAGAAATTTGAAAATAATTTTGAAAATGTTAATAATAATATTTTATAAATAAACTAAGAATTTGAAGAAAATAATGATGAAAATATTGAAAATCGTGAAAATTATGAAAATGTTAAAAATCATGAAAATATAGAAAACGATGAAAATGTTCCTGAAAATGTTGAAAATCGTGAAAATATTGAAAATAATGAAAATGATGAAAATATTGAAAATGATGAAAACGTTAAAAATTATGAAAATGTTCCTGAAAATAATCATCAAATATTGAAAATCGTAAATTGATGCAGAAATTAAGTTTTATGAATATTTAAGTAAATAATAATAAGACATCGAAAATAAAATAATAAGAACTTCGCAAATAATAATAATAATAATATTGATAAAAACTTTGAAAATAATTTGAAAATAATACTTTGAAAAATATTCGATGAAAAAATCCTGAAATAATCATGAAAATGTAGAAATTATTAAAATAATCATGCAAATGATGAAAATGTTGAAAATCATGTAATTGGCGTAGAAATTAAGTTTTATAAATATTTAAGTATATAATAATAATGAAACTTCTAAATTAAAATAATAATTAGAACTTTCCAAATAATAATAAAAATAATAATAAAAATAATAATTCTTTGAAAATAATACTTTGAAAAATATTTGATGAAAATGTTCCTGAAATAATCATGAAAACGCTGAAAATCGTGAAAATGTTGAAAATCATGAAAATGTTGAAAATCGTGAAAAAAAATAATCATGCAAATGATGAAAATGTTGAAAATTATGAAAATGATGAAAATTATTAAAATATTCATGCAAATGATGAAAATATTCATGCAAATGATGAAATTGACGTAGAAATTAAGTTTTATGAATATTTGCAATAATAATCATAATCATAATAATAATAATAATAATAATAATAATAATAATAATAATAATAATAATAATAATAATAATAATAATAATAATAATAATAATAATAATAATAATAATAATAATAATATTGATTAAAATTTTGAAAATAATAAAAATAATTTTGAAAATAACATCTTCCGCGCGGGCGTTAATATCTTTCCCAATAATAATGATAAATTAAATAATTATATAATCGATAATTTAAACAAACGTAATCGATAATTAAAACAAAAAAAAATAATATAATCAACGATTTAAACAAAATGAAATTATTACATAATCGATAATTTAAACAAACGTAATCGATAATTAAAACAAAAAAAAATAATATAATAACGATTTAAACAAAATGAAATTATTATGTAATTGATAATTAAAACAAAAAAAATAATATAATCAACGATTTAAACAAAATGAAATTATTATGTAATTGATAATTAAAACAAAAATATTATTATATAATTAACGATTTAAACAAAATGAAATTATTAAGTAATCGATAATTAAAACAAAATAAAAATATTATTATATAATCAACGATTTAAACAAAATGAAATTATTAAGTAATCGATAATTAAAACAAAAATAAAAATATTATTATATAATCAACGATTTAAACAAAATTATTATTATTACGTAATCGATAATTAAAACAAAAATAAAATAATAATAATATGACCTTGAAAATAATAATATTTTGAAAAATAATAATATGACCTTGAAAATAATAATATTTTGAAAAATAATAATATGAACTTGAAAATAATAATAATTTGAAAAATAATTGTTTGTCCAAATACCGCCAAGTTGATGGATATTTTATTTATTCTCTAAAACTTTGTTAAAACTTTGTAATAATAATAATAATAATAATAATAATAATAATAATAATAATAATAATAATAATAATAATAATAATAATAATAATAATAATAATAATAATAATAATAATAATAATAATAATAATTATTGATTTGTTGAGCGTGACCAGTACCCTTGTGAGCATTACCTATAGGGGGACAAAATATTTTGTCGGATAGACTAGGAGTATATAGACTCGGAGTATATAGATTAATAATAATAATAATAATAATAATAATAATAATAATAATAATAATAATAATAATAATAATAATAATAATAATAATAATAATAATAATAATAATAATAATAATAATAATAATAATAATAATAATAATAATAATAATAATAATAATAATAATAATAATAATAATAATAATAATAATAATAATAATAATAATAATGAGATATACAGCTCATTCGAAAGGTTTTGGATTGAGCTTTAAAATGAGCTATCGATGAATAATTTTCGTTGGCGGAACCTTTAAAAATTTAAAAATAATAATATGACCTTGAAAATAAATGTCTTTGTTCTACAAATGACCTTGAAAATAAATGTCTTTGTTCTACAAATGACCTTGAAAATAATAATATTTTGAAAAAATAATAATATGACCTTGAAAAAATAAATGTCTTTGTTCTACAAATGACCTTGAAAAAAAAATAAATGTCTTTGTTCTACAAATGACCTTGAAAATAATAATATTTTGAAAAAAATAATAATATGACCTTGAAAAAATAAATGTCTAAGTTACACCTAACCGCGAAGTTAACATTGTCTATAATATAAGTTGGTGTGCACACACCTGAGGTGAGTCACCAATTATATGACAATGTTAACTTAATTTCATTTATTCAATTTTCCAAATTCGTTTAAAGGTAAGTTTTGAATTAAAGTAACTTTTTAGGACTTGAATTTTGATTTTATATAATTATGAGATCATTATTCAAGTTCTTCAATATTACTGTTAGTCAGCATTTATAATATTGATAATATATAACATTGATAATTAAATTTCAGGTGTTTTTTTAGGAATTTTATGGTATTTTATTTGGATTTATTTCGTAAAAATGTAAGTTAGATATTTTTATAATTATAAATAAGTAAAGTAATCACTAAACATTTATTTTTTAAAGACATTTAGTAAAGAATGGATAAAATATTTTTTAAGTTTTTGTAATCTTCTTTCGAATTTTGTCTATTTCTGTAATTCTATGAAATATTAATTTGTTAAAATAATTTATTAAAATTTACGATTTGCGATTTTTTTCCTGCAAATTCAAAGATGTCGAAGGATCTTCTTCAATATCTGTAAATCTAAAGAAATTTTATATTCTAAATTATTTTATAATTAAATCTTACAATGTATTTACTTCTTTTTCCCTAAAGCTCAACGTAGAGCAGTCGGAATCTGATTCAAAAGTTTTTTGTACATAATTTTTTAAATAATTTAAAAATATTGATATGTTAATTATATGTTAATCAATCTGAATTTCGCATGAAAAACACTTTACTTAATTTTGTATGTATTTTTCATTATGTGTGCTGTGCTTGTATGCTTAATTATTTTCTCTCACTTTTTAGATTCCTATAATAAATATGTTAAATTTCGCGGCATTAAATTTCTACACACAGGTAAGTTTGTGTGTTCCTATATTATATATTTATTGATTTTTTTTTTAGATTATAGATAATGTTATATTTCGCGGTTAGGTGTATAGATCAAACTGAATATTTGAGTGTTCTTAATATGCTTCCAAAATGAAAGTGGATCTCATCATTCATTATATTATCTCATCATTTTCTTTACAACTTAATAGGGTGCTTGGAATTCATTTCCCACTTTTCCAATAATTGTTGTAAATAAAATTTTAAATGGTGTTGCTCCATGTGACGGTTAAAAATATCGAAAGTTAGTATGCATTTTTTAATTTGTGTTGTGCTTGAATGTTTAATTGTGTACTTATTGTTGTTTCATGTCCATTGCAGAGGTCCGTTGTCTTTGGATTATCTGATTATCTTGTTTCGAGATTGAAGATGTGTAATAGACGTTATAGCGTAATTTGAAAAATTGGACTATTAAGACATTTGAATAATTAATTAGGCTCACGAAAACAATAAAAAATCTACTATTATTATTATCATAAAGGCTGTTATTTATTATTATTATTATTATTATTATTATTATTATTATTATTATTATTATTATTATTATTATTATTATTATTATTATTATTATTATTAGTATTATACTTACATATTTCAATCTGTAGTAGAATTTAGAATTCAATTCAGAAACTTTGTTGGCTACTGTTAGTGGAAATCCAACATTGGAAAATTTTCGAATATTTTCTGAAATCTAATTTTTCATATATAAAAAATCCTCCTGAAAAAAGTTACGCAACTGTAAATGTATAAGTATCATTTGAAAATCGCGGAGGATTATCATTTACATCTTTGACATCAATGAATATGGTTACAGGTTTTGATATGATATATGGTTGATAACTTGTTGCATTCACATGCAAAATATGCCGCTTAGTTAATTCATAATCCAAATTTTCAGTATTCACACGAATCAAACCGGATTGTTTGTTGACAATAAAGATATTTTTTTCATTTCCAGAAATAATAACAAATTGCAATTGAGTGCGAAATTCATTTGAAATCCAATTGGTTGAAATCCTTCCAACTATAGAATTGATTGGACTATTCTTGAGAACTTTGAAAAACAATTTCAAACTGCCTAACAATTAATTTCTTTTTAATTATTAAAATTAATTTAATATTTTATCAAAGTTTTAATTTTTTTATGAATATTTTAAAATATGCACACCTAATGTTATTTTTATTATTGCAAGTTTTTATTTAATTTGAACTATCTCTTACATTCAAAACTTGTTATTGAATTTTAATCCTCGGTGTTCAATCTGCTTGAAATCTTGGATTTAAATAAATGTTTATTTTTCAGTTTATATTTACTTATGAAACTGATAATCTCAGAAGATCATGAAAGCATTTATTTTTACTATTCTTGAAAATTGAAAATCTAAAAAGAATTCCAGGAAAATTAAGAAAATTAAATGAAAAATTTAATTTTTAATTAGAGTCAATAATAAATAAATGGTAAAACTTACAAACGCTTTTACATTTGAGAAAACAGATTCCAAATATACAAATGGCCAGGTTTATTATTTTAAAATTCATAAATTGTTGACAGTTGAATTTTCTGCAAAAAAATCTAAAATCAAGAGATTAGTTCAAATTAAATGTTGATTTTCAGCGCGACCTGAAATTTTATTGAGTTCAATTGATAGGTTAAAAAGGTTTTTCGTTGTTGTCAGATAGAAAAATTTGATTACAAAATAATTTTCTTTAAGTTGTTGAAAGTTTTAAAAAGCAGTATTCAAATGAAATTTGAACTCAGAGTTTAATTTTTTGAAGCATGACTGGATTCATATGATCTTGACTGAATTTATTTAATTTCATATTTCTAATTTCCTTTCATTCATTTCTTTTTTGAGATTATCCACCAGAGTTTTGTTTTATTTTGCACACGAATTTTCGGCACATCAGTCGGAATATATGAAAATGAAATGAAAATAGAATAGATTGATGAAAACCATAAAAAAATTTTACTAATAGATCAAAATTTTATTTTATAACACTTTTTAACTCTTTGTCTCCAACCATTATGGCAATCAGGCAAAATTTTTAGTTCCTTTTTAGGACTCCTATTGTCAGTTAATTCCAAATTAAATTAATTGCTCACGTTAAATGAAAAAGTTCTTCCTAATTTAATTATTTTGGTTTTAGCTTGACAGAAAACATTTCGCCTGTCATGCTCTGGGACAGGGGCGTCCAGGAATTTTTCCAAGGGGGGGGGGGGGGGGGGTAAAAATATTTTTGTTACCAAGTAGACATTTTTTCTAGGTGGAAGAGAGTTGAAAAATATGCATGTGTATAATAAATATTTGGGACATTATACAAAATATGACTTTTTTCGTTTATTTACAAAATAGAACTAAATTCACTTTATTCATGAATCATGAAACAATAATGAGTGCTATAAATTTAGGGGTTTGTTTCAGAAGAATTACTTGTTACAACCTCATTATCTTCCGAAATTGTCGATGATTTTTTCAATGTCCTTTTAAATCACTTGCTTTGAATATTCACGTTCAATATTGATGATAGCAATGCTACTCAATCGTTCCTACGACATTCGTGAGTGCATATATGTTTTCATTCGACATAGTGCATTATAAGACGTTTCCGATGGCCAAGTCATATACTGTGGGTATTAATTGGTGTAAATTATTTTTATAGATGTATCGAACAACATCAGTAACCGTATTTATGCCGATTTTGAATTTCAATTCAGAAACGATTTGTTTAAGGCTTTGAAAATAAGTATTGACGAGATAATGATCTTTGACATCCATTTGTAGATAGGAGCCTTTGATTATTTAACCAATAAGAGACTATCAACGCTTTTATGGAAGTCTTCTCGATACTGTTGCATATTTGAAAACGAATGAAGTAACTGGAATTTTCTTCTTAATTTCCTTTGCTGTCTTCCATAATAATTTTAAAATATGTTTCATTGCATATGCCATATCATTTCTTCATGTTCAACACTGCATTTCTTCTGGTGAAGCTGACATCAATGGTTTCCCTTTCAAATACTTGCTTAACCCATTTGTGTTTGAAAGTATCACTTTGAGAAGAACCAAGCCAAACAAAAATTGGAAGTCACAGATCACATTCAGGAGAGCACGACTTTCTGTATACATTTTTGGATGATAGTGGTTTAAGAAAATAATAAGCGCTTGTATTATTCTAGAGATCTGTTCTCTGACAGCTCGAATAGTTTACCAATGGCAAGACCACCTGGTGGTACTTAATGATTTCATTGGGAAATACCTAATAAATCATCGTTTACTTGTAAATTTTTAAATATGGCATGGCGTTTTGTATTTGCTTCTAAGAAGTTGTTAATGGCTTGAATTGTGACTAGAATGTGAATACTGGGTTGAGATTGTCTGGAGTTTGTTGAAATTTACATCCTCTTTGTTTTATAACTTCAGGGCACAGAACTCGTCCTACCGGGCCACGGAAGGGTGCCCATCGAAAAACAAAAATGGTCGCATTTCCGTTCCGTGCTCTGGGATTAAGGTGTAATACAACTGTAACCAACAACACCCTCGAGGACGTAGACCTACCTGTTGTAGTAGTAGAGAGCAATCGATAAATCTCGCCAGGCAGTCCACTGTGGATGCAATGAGATGGCGCCACGCACGGGTGGAGAAAGAGATTCAAGCCGCCCAAATGGGAGTATACTCCAACTATCCCACAGGATGTGAGAAAAGGAACCAAGCCGAAATGTGGACTAACAACCCATAATGCCAGATGGATTACACCTTGAAACTAGTTGAGAATAATAATAATTATTTAGTTCTTGTAGTGAATTTCAGTTTGAAAGTGCAAATCGGGTAATTCCAAAACTGGATTATTTTCAAAATTAAGTCTCAAGTAACGTTTGTGTTCAAATTAAAATTATTACAGAATTGATAATTTTGAAACGCAGTTTATGACCTTTAATTTTCTTTCAGTTGTATTGTAAATAGGCTGTAGCAACTTCAATTTACTTTATTTCTCATTTTGATTTACCGCATTTAAACATTTTATTATAGATATATTATAATTACTTGCTATCTAATAAACCATTGTAAGTATTTAACAAAAATACTCTAATTACAAACATATAAGATCCTAGTCATAAAATTAGACTTTGGACAAAAATTCCTAAATATTACGACTACAGTTGTGTTCCACTATTTCGTTGGGATTAACATTTTCAATATTTATCATCATACATTTTGAATCTTACCAATGCTCTTAAAATCATATAAAAAATTACGCTTAATTTCAATTAAAAATAAAACAATTGTTTATTTAACTTATATTTAAAAAATATCATTCTATGCTAGGTAAAAATTATAAATCAAAACTGACAATAATTACAAGTTATATTACACATAGAATTTCTTCAGTCTTCCGTACACCATAATTGCTTTACCTAAAATATCGACATTAATCGTTCATCTATAATTTAGAAGTTAAACATTACGAAACACATCAGTTAAAATAAACGTCATTAAATGGCTACTAGAAAACAGCACTCGGTTACGATAAATTGTATGAAAATTAATACTTTACATATACTTTTTATATGTAAAGCAGAACTATTTTCATGTTAGTGTTAAGATTTTATTTATTGGTAACTCATATTCAGAATTACTAAAATTATTAATCTAACGAGTTGCTGGCTTTATAGAGCCTCGGACCTTTTACTAGTCATCATTGTGAAAATATAAAATAGAAAATAAAATTTCAAAATTACTTTTTGCATATTTAAGTGCATGAAAAGTTAGCCATAGTTCAGTTGAAATTCATAATAATATAAATTTAAACAAACTTAATTTTACAATAAAAAATGTAAATAAAATTCATTCTATTAAATTACTTTATTTATATTATTTACTGTTTTCAGCAAAGAAACTTACAATTTTAATAATTGTTTGTAAAAATTTTGCAGTTTCTTGATCTTATTAAATGTTTTATTTTTTCAAAAATTATTTCAGAACTTTTCCGAATTTAGTAATTTTCTTGTTAACACGAAACTATACAAGTGTGAATGTTTCTGCCGATTAACTGGTGATTGGTTGTGATGGTTTATTGTGCTTTTGATCACATGTGCTCTTTTTTTGGTGCTCTTTGCTGTCTGTCAGCCTTGTGATTTGTTATGTTTATCATTGGAAAAGTGTGTGTGTTTAATTCGTCGAATCGCTTAGTTTTTCCACCAATCAAAACAGAATTTTGGATTATTATTCTTTGTTTTGAATTATCTTTGTTATCGATTTAACTGGACTTTGATTAATTGATTTCGAAATTTGGAGTTGTCTTTATGTTTTGTGGATGAAATAAATTGTTTTTGAAAATTATAAATCTGAATTTTACCTTTATCATTTAAACTTTAAAATTTAGAGCATAAATTGGAATTTTCTGTGATTCTGAAATTTCTTTTGCAATTGTTAAATAATTTTCGATATCGAAAAAGGTGAACCAATTTTGATACCAATGCATATAACAGAAACTTTAGTGAATACAGAGAAAATAAAATCGATGAAGTATGATGGTTATTTTAGTGATTCAAGCATTGACTCTTGAACGTAAATAATCTCAGTCGGAATTCACCGAGAGTGAGAAAGCAGATGGCGAAAGGATTTGCTTGGTTTGAATCTCAACGGACAAGTTCAATCTAGCGAACACAAATTTAAGAACATAATGAATTTCAATACAACTTATAAAGATATGCATCTCAAAAAATATCCCAAAATATTTTTCAAATGCATTAAAATTACCGTTGAAGATATAATCAACAGTGTTGGGCTAAAATGCGTGAATAATCTGAATTTTTCATAAAGTAATTAAATAAAAAATCGTTTAATATTAAGTGTCACTAGCCTTTATAGTTCTATAATAACTATACTGAAAGGTTTCGTGATTGAAAGAAAACGTCGAATGCGAGAGTCGTGTTGTGTTTGCTTTGCTTCTGACACCAATTGTTATATTAGTATGTTCTTATTATATTTGTGTGTGGTATGAAATTGTTGTTATTGTTAAGAAATTTGAAGGACCCGAAAGAGTCTCCGTTAAAACTTGTGGCGGAACAATCGGGGTGCGTGCCGAGTTTGCTTGCGAGATAATAACAAATAAATTAAAAATAATACAATCAAAATCTAAAATTAACTAAATATAACCAACAAGTTATAAATTCAACTTTTATTAGAAAAAACTAAAAGACCTTAATTAGCCTTTATGGTGATGCCTGGGTGGGCGAATTTGCAGAATCGGGCAATGATTTTCGGTCAATGAAGATTTCGATTCTATTGTTTTTAAGTTAGGAAACTCCTGCTGGTTTTGTTCTGATGGAGCGAGTTCTAAGTTATCATTGTAGAGCTTGAACTGAACTTTAGTATCTTGGAGTTAGTTCTATAAGTATTAGACGACACTGATTATCAGGATTTGGTTGGTTTAGTATAACGATTGTCCTTTGATTCTAATTGATTGTTTGCGTATTTATCCTCTTATTATTCTATCTTTCTTTTTAGTTTTTCTTTATGATTGTTCAGAAAATACAAAAAAAATCTTTTAATTCTTCAGTTGTTCAGTTAATTGTAAAATCTTCTGTAGTTTTCTAGTTTTAAATTTTTATCGACTTTTTAATTTAATTAATTTTTAATTTACTATAGCGATAATTTACTATAGTAAATTATCGCTATATAGTTTTTTTGAAAATCTCAATTTCCCAGATGGTGGCAGTTTGTGCCATACTATTCACAATTCCTAATTGTGAACACTAAAATATTAATAAAAATAACTATACATTACAATTATCTTTGTTCGTTGGACCATTATGGGTGACAGCCGAAGCAGATACGTGGAAGCAAATGTCAAATGAAAGATTGGCTCGGCAATAACCATTTGTCATCCCGATTTCGAAGAGTATATAAGAAAGGGGAAAATCAGAGCAAATCGGCATTTTGCCTCAGGTAGGGTAAGAAGAAATCGAGCTTAGGAAAAGGCAAAAACGAATTTAGGAGATTAAGGAAAAAGAAGAGATAGAATAAGAATAAAAAGAGTGAAAAAGAAACAATTCAAAGAAACAAAAGGAAAACGTTGGTCAAGGGAACCTAAGGGAATAAAAGGTGACTATTATCTTTATCAAAGCATCAACACCGAGCGGAGAATCGGTCAAACGTAACTTTGATTATTGATTGTAAAATGTCGAGAAAAGATTGTTTATTTTGTGATTTCAATATATGTTGGGTCGTTTATTGTTTTGATTTAAAGGACACGAGGAGTCAGAGATTAACCGACTTAAATTAACTAAAAACCCAACAAGAACAACAACTCGACCGATTCCCTCAATTCTAAAAATTCATATTCAGGGACGATTTTAGCTCCAATCACTCCTACTCAGTACAATCATTTTATAGCATACTATTCGATTTGGTCAGTTTGAAATCATCGTATCAAGAAAGGAATTTTATTTTAGGATTTATTTTTAGTTGTATACAATTCATTATTATCACATGTAATTTTATCATAAGCTAAAATATTATTATGAAGTATCCTCTTTTCTCTTCACTCTAGTTATTCATTTATTTAATAATATGCATCGAATATCCATGAGTATCCAGATTCTTTCAGAGGATAGTAATATTGAACATGATCCGAATAGCAAATATGAAAGATGAATAGTGCAGGAACATTTTAATGAGAATCAAGATTTGGTAGGAATCGAGATGAACAGCCGATACGAAGGATGGATATTCCAGAAGCAATTTCATGAGAATCAGGAGTTAGTGGAGATCAGTGAATTTGTATCCCAGATAGCGAAGGGCAACCAACTCTCAAAAGTTAAAGATGACCGAGCGAAAATGTCGAGCAAATAATGAAAATATGAGGAGGAGCGGGAGACATTAATTGTAGTAGAAGATAGAGGTAGAAATCGAATAAGAAGATGAAACCACGCCGTCAATCAGGCCCGGCGTGAGGTGGGTACGATGCGTCATTTTCACGCAGGCGCCACGCGGAAAAATACAAAAGGCGGCAAAATTGTACAGAAATTTGTTATTTTCATAACAATTTCCATTCTATTGTTTAATAACTAGTCCAATTTGAACAATATTGTTCCATCTGTGAAAAATATTTTTGTTTTGTATGCATTTATCGTTTTTTTACTCTTATTATGGAATGCGAAGGCGGTAATATGCAATTTTCACACATCATCTGAAACTCTAGCGCCGGTGCTGCCGTCAATGGATAGACGAGTAGCGAGCCGGGTTAGTCAGAAAACCACAGCAATTATGCCCAAAGAGCAGGATAGATTTGAGCATGTTAGTCATTAGAGAGGTAGTCATCTAGAATAGGATCGATTGAGAAGAGGAGATTTCGGCTGTAGTTGAGGTCTGGAGAGCCATAAGATGAAAATAATGACCTGAGAATGGTACACTCGTGAAACCAACGTTTTCATTTATATGTGGCGAGAGAACGTTTGGAGAACGTTTGGTGATTGCTGGCACTTGTGTCGGCGGTAACCAGATGATTCTCCCAGGTGGGCACGCTGGAGGTACAGTGTAAAATAAGAGAGATTTTTGGAATTCAGTGATTAAAGTTGACAATTCGAGAATAGCAGTTCTTCAATTCAGTAGTGTACTTGGGCAGATAAACAAATTGTATTAGAATCGTTCTCCCGATGACTGAAATCTTTCTTGCAAATTCGAGATAATATACGATTCCACACGAAAGACACGATAACTCCAAGATTCACTCTTATATTGGTCGAAGAATAGATCCTGGTGCATATTTTTGAGGAAGATTAGATCCGAATTGTCATGTATCTTTATTTCTCGAATTTATAAATTCCATGTAAATCTAGTAAGATTCCATCGGGAATTAACGAGAATCGTAATCATCTACACATGAAAATTTTCCGAGAATTAGAATACGTGGTGAAAACAGCATGAAACCTTCTTGAACAGAATATCGTAGCATGGCTCTGTCAAAGATATTGACGACATCCGGTACATTGTAGAAACGACCATAGTTTTTTGATACAGTTCATATAGATAAGTCGATGAAACACCACTTTCACTCGCACGAACAAACATAAATAGGATCTCGCACGGCTATTAAACGACGTTAATTGATCTAAAATCAGCATGAACCATACACTAAAAGTCTGATGAAGTGTAAAGGCCGATAACATACTAGATTTATCACATAGATTCGATCAACTGTCAATTTTCTTCTTAATCTACAAATTTTCTCTTGATAAACATCCGTCATAAACCATCTAGCGTCTCCATATAAGTCATGGTGAAGTCGCCGTAAATTTTATTCAGGATGTTCACTTTAACGAAGTTGATCAGTAGGGTATAATTGAATTTTCGATTAATTCGCACGAAATCGCACCGAGAATAAACAAATTTGTCTACCAGCAGAAATAGAAGGTGGCCGAACTTAGGCATTGAATTAAATAATTATATAAACAAGTAAAAATTAACAACTTAAAAACAAACCGCCGTAAAATCCATATGTGAATTCAACTGACGAGAATATAACAAATTAGTCTGAAAGTCTCGTTTTCACCTAGGTTAATTAATTTCTTTTGAACTCGGAGTTGTTTAATTTCACACACCTAATACTGATGATGGGAAAATTTGTAGTTTTCTGCGAGGTCCCCTCTGAAAGTTACTAGGCCGTCTCACACCAACATCATGATTAGACCGACGATATGATAACTAACAATCGCTTGTCGATCCGTCGATTTTGGCTGTTAAATTGAACTAAGACACTGACGAGCTGCGATCAAATCTCACTCCCTACGGAAGAGTGTGTTGGAATTGAGGTGAATTGATGACAAGGGAAGAGGATTCTGCTATTTTACGCCGATAAATCTTTGGGCGACTGACTGAAAGTGTGTGTGCTTGAAAAAGATGCTATGATTGCGAAAGGCCGATTTGTTCATCGGTCAAAACTATTGGACAAAATACTGACTTCATCTTTTGATTTTAGTAAATGTCGGAACCCAACTTACCAGCACGTGGTCCAAAACCTTGTTTTTCTTGCGCTGACAAGAACGCGAGCTTGCGGCAACTAACTAAACATATCGGAGTATTGAAAAAGCGTATAGATACGCTAGAAAGCACGTGGTTCTCCCCGCCACGCATGAAGGAGGCAAACAAGAAGATCCTGCGTCTGGAGCACTGCCGTGACAGTCTTCTCGAGGAAAGCCGATTTCAACGGCTCACTATCAAGGTTCGGTCTGAGGCCCTTCACCGAAGCGGAGCTGAAGAGTCGTATAAACAAGTTTCCGATAATCGATAAAACCAACGTATTTCCGATCCACCATCGGACGGATGAAGTGATGAACCAATCCACTTCTCGATGCCTCAGCCATGGTCCTGAGACCACTCCTATCATCAACCTCGATTTGGATGACCAGGTTGTCGCGAGGGATCAACCTGTCCTAACTATAAAAAAAAATCAAAGTTTTATTATTAAATACAACTGCCTGTTAAGGCATAAGGGGAGAAGATCTCAACCATTCATTCTCTAAAGCTTTCTGTTTTCTGAATTCTACAGTTTGGAGTCCTCAAAACACTCATAACAAACATTTATTACGACTCTCCCAGAGTCACTGTTATAATATTTATGCTTTGTATAGGTATTGTACAAACTACACACACACACACACACACACACACATATATATATATATATATCATAATATTCTGATTGTCTTCTTTGTGGGTATTCAGAATGGTCTAATTCAATACATATATACTTTGTGGAGTATGGTATTATGATAGGTTCAGAATTGTCTACTTTGTAGGTTCTTGAGATCTATTTCAAAATTCATTACTGTAAATTGATTAAAAGGGACTAAAGATGATCTGATTATAAGTGGCTAATTGTGGAAGGATATAGTGAGTGATGGAAGCGGTAAGTAAAGTAAGGAAGTGAGGGGTAGGTAGGTTGTAGGGAGTAAAGGACCATGATCAGCCAGGTGGATTAGTATGAGTGGTAAGAAATATGTAGATAAGCAGATGAGGTGATCTGAGGGTCAAATAGGAGGTGGGTTGACATCCGATTGATTACAAGTTATTAAAGATGAACCAGTAAGAAGGATATGATTGACTATAAGAGGGAGTGATAGGGGGGAATAGCAGTAGGAGGTTTAAGGGGTTGTATTGTATAATCTATCAAGATGATCCAGTTAAAGGTAGTGTGAGTGGCTATTTGGATAAGAGGTAGTGATAGGGGAAGGTAACAATAGGAGGTTTCAAGGGTTTGTAAGGAGTATTGTGATTATGAGTATGAAAGGTACGAGAGGATTGGAGTAGAAGTCTTAAGTGCAGGGAATTGTGGAGGATATGGAACTGTATGCAAAGGAGCCGTAGGGAAGAAGTAAAAAGAGTCACATATAAGATTATATTGGAGTATCAAATTAGGTAAAACTTTTCCAATACATCCATACAAACACATACACATTTACGCTATCCCAACACTAAAAACAGGAGACAAGACAAATACACTAATAAAAATGGCTCAAAACTGCAGCTATCAGGCTGTGTGATATCAGAGGTAAAACTGAGTCGGTATTACTGGCTGAGCTTATTGGCAATAGATTCCCAGTGTTTCGGTTAACCAAAATGGTTATTCCAGTTGCTCGTGGAGGATACTGACAGTTTCAGGCTCTGATAGTCGGTTCGACTGACGTGGAATCGAATGTGATGCTGCTTACTTGATCTTAAATAAAAGCGGCTCAAAACTGCAGCTTTTATGCATTATGATATCATAGGTGATTATTCAGGCTGTCACAGTGGTTAATTCGAGTTTGCCGTCACTTGATTTCTCTGTCGCAATATGTCTTTTATACATCTAGGTACACCAAACACCACTGAGATACATTCTCTATAGTGGTGGTTGGCGTGTAAAGCAATTCACTCACCAATTGTCTGTATTTACCAATTAATTATCATCAATTTACTGAATTTCTTACAATAATGAATGTTTTTTGGAAATTTATTTTAGCCATTTTAGAAATGGCTTTCAGGTAAGATATTTAATTTTAAGTAAATTTTATGTCTTGAATTTTGATCCATATAGATATGAGATCATTATTCAAGTTCTTAAATTTTACTTTTAGTCAACATTATAATTATAAATTATTTTTAATTAATTTTCAGTGATTTTTGATATTTTATGACATTTATTTTTATGACAAGTATTTTGGAATATTTTCGAAAAAATGTGAGTCAGATATGTTTTTAATTATAATTAAATAAATGAATTACCAACAATATGTATCTTTCTAAAACATTTTGGGAAAAATCGTCGAATAATAAAAATAAAATAATTTTTGTGATTTTTTTTTCTGAGCTCAATATGAGGAGCTTCTTTCAGGAAAGCAAATCTGGATTGAAAAAACATTGAACCAAATTCATCTGCTCTTGAAAATTTCAATAAAAAATATTTTTAAAACTTTTCAGCGATCTTTTTTAATCCAAAAATTGTCTAAAATAGAATTATTATAGAAACGTATCTCAGCGGTGCATTTCGATGAATCAAAAGTTTGTATGTGTTTTTAGTATGTGTTGTGTTTGTGTGTAGTTTTTAATTTTTCTACCACTTTTCAGATTTCTATAGTATAAGATGTATCTGACTGCACTCTAAATGAGAACATCAACATGAAATCAAAGTAAGTATGTATGTTTCTATAATGTAAGATTATTGATTTTTTTGTTATATTATAGGAAATGGTTCTCAGTGGCATTTGGTTTATTAAAAAAAAAGCACGCTTGGTGCTTATGACATATAATAATAGTAACAGTATTATAACAACAATATCACAATAATATAATAATATTAATAATAATAATAATCATAATAATAATAATAATAATAATAATAATAATAATAATAATAATAATAATAATAATAATAATAATAATAATAGTAATAATATAATATGAATATTAATAGTAATGATAAATATAAAAATAATAGACATAGTAATGGTATCGAGAGGGGAGTTTACGAGCAATAACATTAATAGTAAGGGAGGTATTATTTATATGTGTGCTCCCTATATATATATGGTAACTACTCTGTATTGCAGTAGTACATGCAATTTTTGCAAGGGCTTTGGTTTCAGATTTGGAGAGGCCTATCTTCCTTAGGATAGAGTCATTTAATTTATCCCATGTTCCTAGAATTCCGACAACAAGAGCTGATAGGGTAGGTTTGCATTTATGGAGGTGGCCAATTTCTATAGCACTGTTTTTATATTTGTCGAAGTTATCTGACCTAACCCTATTGAAGTTATCCCTAGACTCATATGGTACCTTAATATCTAAGATGAGGGTATTTGGGTTTCTTTCAAATTTAATTAGCAGGTCGGGTCTCAGGGAAGTTGCAAACCCTATTGGTGGGCATTCTACATCAAAGTGAAAGTTTATAGAGATGAGGTAGTCAGAGGTAGCTTGTAGTACATTATTGTGCTTGTTTCTTCGGGCGTTAATTTTGGCTGGGCAATGATTAAAGATATGTGCTTGTGTCTCAGGGTGTGCATGACAGTGTCTACAGAGGATAGATTTTTTATTTTTAAGGCGTTCTGGGGAGTAGTTGAGTTTGAGTAGGTTGTTTCTAGCGCGGATAAGAAAAAGGTATTGGGGATCAGTTAGAGTATCTGTTTTTATAAAGAATGCAGCGGTGCTACTTTCACACAGAGCCCTTGAGATGTATCCTTGACACTTCAGTTCAAACCATTTCTCTGCGTGGTAGAGTCCTATGAGGGAATGTAGTTCAGATGAAGTTTCATGTATGTTATCTCTACTAAAGTAGTTTATACGGTCCTTATATTTAACCTCAAGCTTTAGAATATCATCCATGATTTTGATTTTGGCCATTATCCTATATTTTAGTAACAGTCTATTAGAGGATTTTCTGAATTTCGAAAAATAGGGAGAAGGTAGGGTAGTTGTGTGTAATATCTCCATTCAACCAGGCCAGTGCTGATTCTAAGTCCTTTTTCCCTGGCATCCTTTAATTCACATACAACCATGTTTCGAAAGCCTAAGTCGTCAGAGTTGAGGATCCTACTAAGGTGTAGTATGGGGTATTCATCTATCACAGACGTGAGGCCTATACCTACTAGTTTAATGGAAGCGTATAGAAAGTTATTGTTGATTTGCATTATTTTGTACCCCATTGCAACTCTAAAAATCTCTTTTAATTTTTGGTCGTACTCCAGATGAAGTAATTTGCCTCTGTTGTCTTTTAGAGTCAAGGGTTATGTGGTTGAATACACAGTTTCGGTAAGTGATGATAAGTCTAGAATGTATGAAAATTTTGTAAGAAGAGATTTTTTGGGCAGGTGAGATTCAAAGATTTTGGATGTGTCGCTTAGCGCAAGATCTAGCCTTTCTTTGATATTATGGCCATTTTTAGAAGAGAAGTCAACTCCTAAATATCTGTATAGATTATCCTCTTCTATTAATGGGATTGTTTCATTGTAAAGGGTCATTGGAGGAGGTTTTTCAAGGGTGTTTAAGGAGAAGTAACCCGATTTAGAGGGTATAAATTTTAGGTTGACGTTTATTGCAAGATCTACTGTTTCATCTAGTGCCCATAAAGACGACATCGGGCGTCCCTGGAGGAGACTCTTCCGGGCCATGATTACGAAAGATCGACGCAGATGATGCGCTTGTTTCTTCAGCACGATGATGTATGGGAAAGATATTTCCCTTGTCAAGAATTGGTAATTCATTAATCCTACTATTCAATTCCGCCTCGGAATAAATGCGGTGGAGGGCCTCCGATTGGGCCTTGATGGTCAGGCGCTAGACACAAAATCTTCTTGTTCGCCTCCTTCATGCGTGGTGGGGGGAACCACGTGCCTTCTAGAGCGTCGATACGCTTCTTTAAAACCCCCAGATTTTCATTTAGTTGCCGGATGACATCAATTTTCTCGGCACATGAAAAACAAGGTTTCGGTTCACATTTCGGAAAGTTTGGCTCGGAAATATGCTAGAAAGGAAAATGAAATTATACGACAGATAAATGAGAAACGAATGAGAACATGAGTGTACAAATGTCGGCTGGAATTTGCAAATCATGTGCCGACTGGAGAAGATATAAAGATAGTAGGTAGTTAGGAGCCCACTGCAGCAAACCCCCCCTCCCCTCCCCCCCTGCTGCAAGAATTTTTTTGCTGCAACTTTTGATTACGCAATTTTCTAGACTATAGTGAGGGGTCTCGATGGTCCTGGGATTTTCAATACAAAAAAATTTTTTCAATACAAAAACGATGGTCCTGGGATTTTCAATACAAAAAAATTTTTTCTATACAAAAAACGATGGTCCTGGGATTTTCAATACAAAAATCCGACTACCACTAAAAAAGCCAAAGATTATTCAGACTATAGTGAGGGGGTCTCCTTGGTCCTGAGCACTTCAATACAAAAATCCGACTACCACTAAAAAAGCCAAGGATTATTCACACTATAGTGAGGGGGTCTCGATGGTCCTGGGATTTTCAATACAAATAAAATTTTTCAATACAAAAATACGACTACCACTAAAAAAGCCAAGGATTATTCAGACTATAGTGAGGGGGTCTCCTTGGTCCTGAGCACTTCAATACAAAAATCCGACTACCACTAAAAAAGCCAAGGATTATTCACACTATAGTGAGGGGGTCTCGATGGTCCTGGGATTTTCAATACAAAAAAATTTTTTCTATACAAAAACGATGGTCCTGGGATTTTCAATACAAATAAAATTTTTCAATACAAAAATACGACTACCACTAAAAAAGCCAAGGATTATTCAGACTATAGTGAGGGGTCTCCTTGGTCCTGAGAATTTCAATAGAAAAAGGCGGTCTTCAATAAAAAAAGCATGGTAAATAAAGGTCTCAGGATATTTTCAATATAAAAATCCGATTATCACTAAAAAAGCATAGATTTTTCTAGGTCAATTCTTGGTCCTGAGAAAAAGGTGGTCTACACTAAAAACGTGGTAAATTTTTCAATTACAGTAAATTATGGTCAAAAATTTTGAATTACAGTAAATTATGGTCCAAATTTTTCAAATACAGTAAATAATGGTTCTAAAAATTAAATTAAAGTAAATAATGGTCCAAATTTTTCAATTACAGTTAATTATGGTCCTAAAAAATTAAATTAAAGTAAATTATGGTTCTAAAAATTAAATTACAGTAAATAATGGTTCAAATTTTTAAATTAAGTAAATAATGGTCCAAATTTTTCAATTACAGTAAATTATGTTTCTTAAAAATTAAATTTCAGTTAATTATGGTCAAAAATTTTGAATTACAGTAAATTATGGTCCAAATTTTTCAATTACAGTAAATTATGGTCCTAAAAAATTAAATTAAAGTAAATAATGGTTCTAAAAAATTAAATTACAGTAAATTATGGTCCAAATTTTTCAAATACAGTAAATTATGGTCCTAAAAAATTAAATTACAGTAAATTATGGTCCAAATTTTTAAATTACAGTAAATTATGGTCCTAAAAAATTAAATTAAAGCAAATTAAGGTTCTTAAAAATTAAATTACAGTAAATAATGGTCCAAATTTAAAAATTAAGTAATCAATGGTAAAAAATTTGAAATAAGTAAATTAAAGTAATAATTTTTAAATTAAGTAATCAATGGTAAAAAATTTAAAATAAGTAAATTAAAGTAAATTAAAGTAAGATTTTAAAATTTATTAACAAAATAATAGAAGGTGTTTGAGAATTGAAATTTTTTAATGAAAATTTTTATGAAATAATTTTTTAAGTAATTTTTAATAGAAATTTTTATGGAATAACTTTTTAAGTAATTTTTAATATAATTTTTATGAAATAATTTTTTAAGTTAATTTTTAATGGAAATTTTTAAGATAATTTTTAATGAAAATTTTTATGAAATATTTTTCAAAGACAAATTTTAATAATAATTCAACAACAAAACAACAACTTAGTACCAACAACCAGTAACTTACAAACATGTATTTGCAACCAGATATCTACAACTAGATACTAACAACCAGTTACCTAACTCGATACAACTCGATACTTACAACTAGTTACTAACAACCAGTTACCTACAACTAGATACTAACAACTAGATACCAAGTACCTACAACCACCTACACATTAACTAGCTACCAATTACTAACAACCAGCTAACCTCTAACTACCAGATACTAACAACCAACATCAACCAGTTACCTACAACTAGATACTAACAACCAGTTACCAAGTACCTACAACCACCTACCCATTAACTAGCTACAACCAGCTAACAACTAGTTACCACCTACCAAGTACTAACAACCAACAACCAGCTAACAACTAACAACTCGATACCAAGTACCAGTAAATTACGAACATGTATTTGCAACCAGATACCTACAACTAGATACTAACAACCAGTTACCTGATACCAAGTACTTACAACTAGATACCACGTACTAACTAACTCTCAAACAACCAGATACTTACAACCAGTTACCTGATACCAAGTACCAACAACCGCCTACCAAGTACTAACAACCAACAACAACCAACTAGCTACAACCTACCAAGTACCTACAACCAACAACAACCAGGTACTAAGCATTATTAACCAACTACCAAGTACCTACAACCACCTACCCATTAACTAGCTACCACCTACCAAGTACTAACAACCAACAACAACCAGGTACTAAGCATTATTAACCAACTACTAAGTACCTACAATCACCTACCCATTAACTAGTTACTAAGTACTATCAACCAGCTATCAAACAGATACCAACTACTAAGTACCTACAACCAACTACCAAGTACTTACAACCAACAACAACTAGATACCAACAACTAGATACTAACAACTAGTTACCTGATACCAACTACTAACAACCACCTACCAAGTACATACAACTAGTTACTAACAACCAGTTACCTGCTACTAAGTACTATCAACCAGCTATCAAACAGATACCAACTACTAAGCACTGTCAACAAATAAGTACCAAATACTTACAACATGATACCATGTACTAACTAACTCTCAAACAACCACATACTTACAACTAACTACTAAATATTCTTCACTGTATTTTATGAAATGCTTTTTAAATTAATTTTTTATCTATCTTCAAAAATATATTTTAATTACAATCAGTAGAAAAACCTTTTCAAATTTAACAAAAATGATGATTTTCATCAAAAAAGATGGGAATATATGATCTTTTAAGGATGATGTTGGTAAAATATCAATGTTTTAAGGGAAATTGCACTACATTAGTCAGTTATGAATCAATAATAATTTGAAATTATATCGTTTTATTAGATTGTAAAGAATGCATAGTAAATTAATTTAGATTTATGGTTTAGAACATTGTTTTATTAAGTAGGGATAATGATCGATTTACTTGGTTTTGACAATGAAATCTTTACAGATAATTGGGATTGATATCAACTTTTTATATTTATTTCCTTGAAATCATTTTTTATTAATTATTATTTCTTTTGCTTGTTTTATTATTGTTGTTTTGCTCTTGGTGTTTTTAATTTCCTTTATCTTTAATTGCTTCATTTTCCTCTTGATTATTGTTGTATATTTTTTTGCTTAATTAGTTATTATTTGCTGTATATTTTGTTTTACTGCTCTTACTTATTATTTTATTCTATTCGTTATTTCTTCCTCCCTTATTCTTTGTTTTTTGTTTATTTTTTGTTTATTTTAACTGATTTCCCCAAGTTATTATTTTACATAGAATTTTCTACTTAAACTAAGTTAAAATTAAATGTCTGGCTTTCCCGGTTTTTAACCCAACATTAACTAAAAATAAAATGTGAATGAAAGAATTCTTTTATTTACTAAAATTCAAAATAACTGCCCGAAATCTTAGCCTATGAATGAAAATGAGTTCACTTTGAAATTTCACCAGCTGGAGTCTCGAGTGTATTCTCCTTGTCTTTCTTGCGTTGATTTTGAAACCAGTACATGACCTGATTGAAAAAAAATCATGAATAAATTTATAAAAATTTTCATTTACCTGTTTTTCTGTCAGTCCAGTTTTTTCGGCTAATTGTTGCCTTTCTGATTGGTTGATGAATTTATTATTTAAAAAAGCGTTCGTCAAAATTATTCGCTTGTTTGAATCGATTTGAGCTCTAGAGCTCGTTTCTTCAGTTTTATACGTGTCATTTACGGAATAAATTTTCTTTCGAAAAAGATATCTATCACAGCAACTACAATAATATAGATGTTCACTAATTTTATCAAAAGAAATATAATTATGAAAACTTCCTTCGTCTTTGTTGCTTTGTATCTTCATTTGTGGAAATAAAATAAAATTTAACAAAATGATTCTTATTATATATACATATAATATATTAATACGAGTTTATTTTATTTGAAACAATATTGTATACATTATTAAATACATTCAAAACGACATAGAAACTATTGAGATTATTTTATTTAAAAAAAGGGATTAAATTATTAATAGCATAATTGCATAATAATATTTAATATTTTAAATAATGCACCTTGTCTAATGGAATTACTTAAAATATAAAAATTAATCAAAAATCTTTTATTATAGAAACACGTAAACTTACCATTTTATGGAATAAAATCATTTATACAGAAATTAAGAAAGTAGTAGAAAAAATAAATCTAACACACTATCATAAAGCATAATAAAATAATTCGATATCTGTAAAGAATAATTTCATTTAAAAATTTTATTTTTTGAAAATAAACATCAAATAAATTTTTAATGCCAAAAAATTTCCTAAATTCAATTTTACTGCTCAATGAGTTAGAAAGAAAGTAATATAATAAAATAGCAAATAATGAAGATTAATTTCATTTCAAACCGTTATTATGAATACCAAAAAATTCATTTAGTTCAATATTTTATAAATTTAAGAGATAAACTTGAAAAAAAAATATAAAAATTTGAAAAATATTTGTAAATATTCACCAATTTTTGTGAAAGTATTGTAAGAAATGAAACTGTGGTGCTTAATATAAAAATCTAAATTTAAGTTAAAATTATGACTTTAAATTGTAAAAAATCAAAAATAATTTAACATTTTGAAAATTCATTTTTTGGAAAAAAATTGATTTGTAAGAAATTATGAGTCATCTATTTGAACATCAATTTGTATAATAGAATCTATAATATAGATGACGTTTTTACATAAAATCAGGTGTATACTATAGAAAACTAGAAAAATAATTTTGGTGAAAAAGCAAAATACAAGCACATATTAACACCATGGGCGTCCGCAAGTGGGAGCACTTGCCCCCCCCCCCACTGAATTCATCAAACCATTCCATTTTTCGATTAATTTAAACATATTTTAATAGATGCGCTCAAACAATGTTGGAAAAACGCAAGACAAAAAAAATTAATAAAAAAATATAATTTAAAGAGGCTTCCTGTTTTTTATAATGTTATTAATTATATCTGGAAATTTGAAATTCAAATCATCTTATTTGTATAAAAACTTTCAATATTAATTGACGTTCTGGTTTTAAAAAAGTGTTCTATTTTGTAAATAAACGAAAAAAGTCCTATTTTGTATAATGCCACAAATATTTATTATACACATGCATNTATACACATGCATACTTTTCAACTCTCTTCCCCCTAAAAAATTGTCTACTTGCCAAAGAAAATATTCCCCCCCCCCCTTTGGAAAAATTCCTGCGGACGCCCATGATTCGCACCACACAAAAACTTTATACTAAAAAATACGGACTAAGGGACAAAAAATTATCTGCGTTATAATTTAATACGGACGTTTTTAATTTGAAAGATATGTAATTTGAGGAAAAGTTAAGCGTTTTATTACATTACCTATTTCAATGAGTATGTTGGGGTAATGAATCGGTTGCTAAGTGAAATTTGAATAATAACTAGGAAAAATTCGTTAACAAGTGTTATTAAAATTTTGATAAAACTAATTTGAAAATTTTTTATAATTTTTCAAAGGAAATATAAAGCTAAAAGTATTTCAAGAATTTAATTGTAAATATTGTTACGGTTGAAAATTTAGATAAAAAAATATTGAACCTAAACATTTTGTTTATCCGAGCTATTTGGGGAAGTTGGCCGCCATGGGAAATTTCTCATATCGAGCTGAGTGTTTCCAAATTTTACTCTTTCTTTTTCATGACATATTTTTAATAAAATTTGACGGAGAAATTCATATATTTTGTCAACAAGTGGGTGTCAATGTTACTTTATTTATGGTTGTTATCAGTGGTGATATTCAGCCGGTACGGGGCGGTACGCTCGTACCGGTTGTTAACATTTTTAAAATTTTCCGTACCGGTTGTTGTATATTAAAAAAAAAGTATGTTTTTAAGTAAAAGTATGTAAAAGTAAAAGTATTGATAAAAACATTCTAAATTACTAAAAAAATATAAATATTTACCTGCCATTATCGATCAAATACAAAAAATCTTACAATAAAATAAAAATTTTGGATTTAAAATTTTTTTCGGTTTTAGTAAAAAAAATCTACTTAAAACTGTCTAATTTGAATTTTAGTACTTTTAATTTCCACTACAATCCAAGAGATGGCATTGAATTATAGAACAAAATTTATGGAATTGAAAAATTCCTACTGAGCATGTGTAAAGTTGCATTTTAATAGGTGGTTTCACCGCGTAACCACTAAGCTTGAAAGGGTTAACGGAAAATTCTGTAAAAAAAAATATTTTTCTTTTAATAAAAAGGGAATTTCCCTTTTTGAATACATTTTTATTTTGATATATTTACTCTAAATAAAAAGTTTAGTAGTATAAATATTTTTTATGGTGAATGGTTATCCCTTACTTTTAATCTCTATTAAATTCAGTTTTAACGTGCAAGTATGAAGATTTTAAATTGATTTAAATTTCTAATTAATTATTAATTAATTATTAAATATTTTCTTTGTTTCAACCTAAGAATGAAAAGGCAAGGTAATTTGGATGACTTTTTAGCAAATCTATAAAAATAACCAAAAACCCTGAACAGCAAGCTGAGAATATTACTAATTCTAATCAAACAAAACAGGTAAAAGAAAAAAATGATACTTCTGAAGTTCAACACCAATCGGAAAAAGCTGGAACGGTCTCGTGATGCTGCGTTATTACATTTTTGGAATGATAAACAACTAAATTATTTTAAAACTAAATACGAGTGGCTTATTGTTGTTAGCGATGAAAATGTGGGATGTCAGTGGTGTTCGAAAGTAGAATCGTTAAATTTAGAAACTGCTAAACATTTACACATTTCTGTGGAGTGGAAATCATGCTCTGTCAAAGCTCATGGCTCGAACAAAGAAAATTTACAATCATCAATGAGAAAAAAATTGAAGGAACACAATGAATCAGCTTCACATAAAAAAGCTGGGGAAATAATAAAAATTGGTGAAACAAATATAATTTCCAAATCTTTCGATGTGGCTAATGAAAAGTATTTAAACAGCACAGTAAACATTTTTAATACTATCTATTTCATAATTAAAAACAATTACCCATTCAGTGATTTTAAAAAATTAATTGATTTACAGAAAAAAAATAATGTAGATTTTGGATTTTCATTACATTCCAGATTTATAGTTCCACTTGTCGCAAAGCTTATATCTACAGAAATAAGAAGAATTAGTTTTGGAAAACTGATAAATACAGGTTGTAAAATTTCAATTATTATTGATGAAGCCTCAACTGTTTCACACAAAAGCGTTTTAGTAGTTTATTTGAAATCTGAAATTCAAGATTCCGATGATAGTGTAACAGTTTTTATTGATCTTGTCGAATTAGATGGAACAACATCAGAAATAATTTTTAAAACCTTAATATCAGTTCTTGAAAAACATGGTTTTAATGAAAAATATTTACATGAAAATCTTATTGGATTTTGCTCAGACGGTGCTAGTGTAATGTTAGGAAAAAAGGCTGGAGTTTCTGCAAGAATTTTAGAACATTTTCCAGGTATTAGCATCTGTCACTGTTTAGCTCATCGTATTCAGTTAACTCTAGATGATGTTATCAAAGAAGTAAATGAAGTAAATAACTTTAGATATTTTCTCGATAAACTTTATTCGTATTATCATACTTCAAATAAACATCAACGAGAATTAAATAATGTTTCTAAAGAACTTGGCACTGAAGTACACAAAATAGGTAGAATATTTGGTCCTCGATGGGCAGCCTGTAGCGCTAGGACCGCCAAAGCAGTTTGGAAATCATATCAGGCCTTATATATTCACTTTAGTCAAAATAAAGAAATTGGAATAATGTCATATTTCAAAAATGAAAACTTTTTAAAAGATTTAGGTTTAATAAACGACATATTAGAAGAAATTTCTGTACTGTCTACAGCTTTACAAGAAAGAGATATTTCATTAATTAGAGCTGATAGATTGATAAGGCGAACGATTAATCTATTCCAACATTTAAAATTAAATAAAGGAACATATGAAAAAGAAGCAGATGATATTATTAAAACGAAAAAATACAATATTCCATTTGAAATTAATAGAAAAAAAACATCAATTGTTGTTTCGAGAGATAAATTTTTTGATTGTTTAGAAAAACATATGAAAACGCGTTTGCTATTAGACGATAAAAATGAAAACTATAATAATCTCTTAAATTGCTTTAATTTATTAAATCCAGAAACATGGCCGGGTGATATTTTTGAAGCACCATGGATTGAAGGTGAAAATAGGTTAGAGCAGTTAAATAAAATAATCAAATACATCATTCCAGTAAATGATTTTCGAGATTTTGTTGATGTGCGAGATAGAGAATCTAAAAATATTAATACTATTTTGAGAGCAAAAAGAATTTTAAATGTAATTGCTGTTAATTCCGCAGAAGCTGAAAGAGGACTCAGCACAATGAACAATATCATTTATGATAAGAGAAATTCGTTGTTAATTGAAACAACAAGTCATTTAATGACAATAAATTTAATGGGAAAATCGATTGAGGATTTTGATGCAACACCATATGTTAAATTATGGTTGCGAGAAGGGCATCATATGGCAAGTGACAAACGTGTCAAAGCAGCCGCACCTAATTTGCCGTCCCAAAACCAAAATTTAATTTGGAAATTATTTAATTAATTTTATATACTATTTTTTATACTATTATATATAATATATGTATTTCTTATGTAAATATGTAAATAAATAACTATTATGAAGTAAATATAATCTACAATAGATTTTTTTCCATGCGTACCGGTTGTTAAAAAATTCGAATATCACCACTGGTTGTTATATACTTATGTTGAGGTCTCCGTAGTTGGGGGTGAGATCTCAACTCTGTCTGGTGGTTCTTAGTTATAGATATGTATATATGAAAACAGATTAAAAACTAGATTATACAAAATTTATTAAAGAAAATCCAAAATTGAACTAAAAATACAATAGTTCTTTGTACCGAATTTCTATTCAAATGCTTGCTATGTAATTGTTGTTTGACTGTGGGTGAATGTTATGTAATGCTTGCAAAAACAAATGTGTATTGACTGAGATTTTATCTTTGATCTAGTAGTGTCAAGATTAAAAATTTTCAGACATTTACTCCTAAAATTTTCTTTTAAAAATAGGACTTTATTTTTTGGGCGATTAACTGATTTTAGCGCGCCTATTTGTATGAAATTTCATTAATAAAAATAAAATATTATTATTTCCGGCTTATACGCACGGAATATTTAACTATTTTTTACCAGATGTTTAATATTTCTTATTATACATTTTGTGTTTAACCAGTTATTTAATATTTCTTATAATTAAAATATAATCTTGAGAGCTTATGTTTCGCAATTCGTTTCCGGTATAATTAATGATTTATTTTCTTTTTCTTATGCTACTTCTAAAGTAGAATATGTTAATAATAAAATATGGTATTAAAAGTAAATTACAATTATAATATCGTTAATGATTTATTTTCCCCCTGTATATGATTATTTTATTCCTGTATAAAACAACTTGACCATATATAGAAATATAATTTTTCACTATACAATATAAACAAAATAGTAAAATACAAATAACCAAGATTATCAGGACTACAGATATAAAATGAAAGATAGTAAATCAATAAAAATGCAGAATAATAAATTATATAAATATGTCCGATTAAAGAATCAAATGATTATGTCTTTTTTTTACACGCGATCACATTTGGCTGATTTAGATTGTAGAATTTGGTTGATTTGGGTTTTATTGAATCTTTTCTTGGGCTCTTTCACTGTATATTTTTATTATAAATTTATTCGGCCTAGTTCTAAAATCACTTGTTAGAACAAATGTACTTATGGGCTTGCCCCTGTCATCTAACACTTATTCATAAAATAAATTTTTATATTTGATCTCAGACTTCATCGTTAAAAAGAAAACGTTTTTTTCATTTAAATTTTTTCCATGGTATTTTATCGCCATTCAGAGTTTTAGAGACTTTTAGTGAAATATTTTTAGAATCTCATGTAGATTTATGTAACCGTCCTGCCTAAATGTCAATCGCTATCCCTCAATCCAAAAGGGGTTTTTAGTATTAAAGTTCTTGTATACTCTTGATATAATTCTTGAGATCTTGATATATAATAAAAGTGACAATTTAATTCTTGATAATTAAATCATATAATATAATTAAAGCCATAAAATTCTTAATTTTTAATTTTGCGTGTTTTCACGTATATTCACGTATATTTTTTAAAACAAAATAAAACATGAAACAACACACGACAACATTTAAATACATATATCCTCACGGGAAAAGTGTAGAGCATGTGAGAACCATTGTCTGAACGAATGAACCTTATATTTATGTATATATGTGTATAGGTAGGTATGTAAAACTTTGTGACAGTGTCGAAAAAGAATAAAAGGAAAAAAGGAAAGTTTTTGGAAGTGTTTAATTATGATAATTGTTGGTTACTTAGGGGGAAGAAAATATTCACGCGCTCAGATTTGGTTCCTTAAGCAACCTGCATGACTTGCGAATCATCTCCCTTACGAGTGCCCGTGAGGATGTATCACGTTGGTGATGCACACGCAGGTCGTAACGAACCAGCAGTGAGCCCCTATGGTAGGACTACTCCTATTAAGGTTCGTGGTACGGGTTCTGGAGTGCCATAGAAGAACTTACTTCATTTGACCAAACAAGCTTTGCGACCCTGGTCCAAAGGGACGTCTTTACTCATTCAATTCTCACATACTACTAGATAGGCTAAATCTGCGACAGACAATCAAACAAACGATCATAAGACACTAAGTAGACATCAATAAGATTTATTATATTAGGCAAAACACAATGATCCAATATATGAAAAAAAATAGAAACTATTTTATACTGAGTGTCCGGGAATAGGGTTCATTCGAGTTCAAAATAGAATTTACAAAGATATCATATTGTTGTTCACTAAAGCATTTCCCCCTCGGCTAACAGGGCATCTATGTCCACCTGTAGCCGAGCATCTTCCTGCATATAGAACGTTTCCGATGGGACTATTCTATAGGTTTCCCTTGAGATGGGTGTATTCACTTTTAAAATTGGATTTTCCGAAGTCTGAGCTGCGAATAGTGACGCTTCCAAAGAGGCAATTGCGTCTCTGCGTTTTTGATTCTTTTCAGCCCGAGAAGGGTGTTTTCGCTTCTTCGAAGATGAGACTGGGGGTTCGACGATACGATCGGAGGATGATACGGAAATGATTTCCTTGACTACGGCTGGTGCACCGTTTCTCTTTGACAACTCGGACAGAACTGGGTCCGTTATTGGTGGAAAGTTACAGCCGTGTCCGACACAATTGGTTGTCGGTAACAGCGGTTCATCTTCTCGATGATGTAAAGGGAACACATTTGTCCCGTCCTTAATAGGATACTCCCGCACTCTTCTCTGAATTTCGACTTCGGAATACACTTTGTGTAATGCTTCTGACTGAGCCTTGATTTTCAACCTCTGACACCGGCTCTCTTCAAGGAGACTGTCTCTACAGTGCTCCAATCTCAGTATCTTGGTCTTCTCCTTCATTTGTGGCGGGGAGAACCACTTGCATTCGAAGGTTTCGATGCGTTTCTTTAATGCCCCTTTAATGCAGCTTCCGAATATCTGCGTTTTTATCCGCACAGGAGAAGCAGGGTCTTGGACCTATTGGCGGTAAGCTTGGTTCGCACATAACTAAAATGAAAACTTAAAGAAAATTTATCTTAATATGAGGAAAATTTATCGCAAAGATTTATCAGACATTCGGTAATGGTTTCCTTCCCTTCTCCTATAAACTACCTTAGCATACTTCACTCTCCACATTATACAAAGAAATTTCGTCGCTCGAATTACAATCATTACGGGTGAGATCTGATCAAAGAACAATATTCATGACAATATACATGACAATTTTTCGGATTTCAATCAACCGGATACTTAGAAGATATTGACTGATGCTCGACGATTCAGCGAACCAATGTTTGTCTGAGCGGAAATCACGAGATGGAGACTCTATCAACATTCATTACGTATCTGGATGTACCTACTAAATTCGGATTTTTGAATCCCTATGCAAATCGTGAATTTTCCTAACGATGATGAAAAATTAACTGAAACTACAACTGTTTGGATTTAGTATGGTTTTCAGAATGAAGGTGATCCCATAGTCGAAAAGCCGACGGTACTAATTCTCGATGGATCACTGGAATTATATATTTTTGTTATACTAGCTCGACGATATTGCGATGACAAGATTTTCTCTAACGTTTTTATGGGTCTCTAGCTGTCGGAATGTTTGGAATTCTCACGATAACTGTAACCGATGAATTTGGGCTAATTGCCACTCGACGGGGACACTAAATTAGATTGGAACTATTTTACTTTCTCCGAATCTACCTCAGCGGTTTCCCCACTTACCATGGCTCACCTCGACACCACCGGTATTGATACCGACTGTCTCCAGACCGCCACGACAGACAGGTCTACCATAATCATGTACAATAATAAATCATTAATATAAACTGTATATAAATAAAATTGTGTCAATAATTTCATTTCTTTTAACCAATTATCAATATATCAAATTTAGCTGGCGACCATGTCCTTTGGATTCTGAGTATGATGCGCCGCATGCGATTTTATCGTTAAAATTTATTTTTCAACAGCATTCCAAAATGAAATCCTCCAATCGTTCTTCGTCGTATTTGTCCATGCAATTGATTTCATGTCATTTCCCATTCTATACTAACCCAAAATCACATATTCTTGGAAACTTGATTCAGTATTCTCATGTCTTTGTGCATATCCATCATACTCAGAGCTTCCAGACGGCATCGTCGCCAGTCCTGTGAAGGGAAAAAAAGTCGTGAAAAATATCAAATATAATATTTTATCTAAAGTAAATTTATAAATTCGTCAACATTAAATATCGGTACTAAGTCATCAATCAAAAATAAATAAATAACTAAATAAATCATAACTCATTACTTGTTTCCTTTTACTAATTTCAAAAGCTGTTAGACTGAACTGGATCGGTAGTTAGTGAGTAATCTTCGGAAATGATTCAATAACTAAAGTTCTAGTAACGTTTGGTAAATCCTTGATAATCGTTGCTAAATGTGTTCAGTGAATAAATTCAATTATCGTAGTGAAGTTAAGTTGTTAGGTCGCCCTGTAATGGATTTAGAAGTAATTAATCTTAATAATGAAAAAAATTTTACCTGTAATGGATTTAGAAGTAATTACTTAACTAACTTAAAGGCCGCCTTATATAATAATTTTCGTCC
>CAUHTR010002578.1:0-28288 GCA_959609185.1 Schmidtea polychroa | reverse complement strand
AACAATTAAATAAAATTCATATTTTGAAGAATTTTCTATGGATTTTAAAGAATTGATATATTAAAGGGCTCAAGTGGGTGGAATCTTTAGGGAAATTAAGGGATGTATATTGATGTTTAAAGGGTAAAAATATTTGGTGAGAGATCGGTTAAGGTTAGAATTTATCATTTTAAGGGGGATATAGTCGGTTGAATTTAATGAAGGATCGGATAAGGTGGGAATATATGATCTTTTAAGGGGATATAGTCGGTTGGATTTAATGAGTGTTCGGTTAAGATGGGAATTTTTTGAATATTTAAATGGGTAATGTTGGTAAAATGTTTTAAGTGAAATTGCAATACATTAGTCAGTTATGAATCAATAATAATGTGAAATTATATCGTTTTATTAGGTTGTGATGAATGCACTGTAAATTAATTTAGATTTTTGGTTCAGAACAATGTTTTATTAAATTTTCTATTAATTATCCAGGGTTTTATTAATTAGTGTTAATGACTAATTTATTTAAAATTGAAAAATGATACTGAATCTCTGCAACAATTTGCCGCAAAATTTCCAACCAATTTCAATGAGTGTACCCCACAAGGTATACAATATGGTAGTTCATTAATATTCTTTTTTAAATATCTGTTTACTTTTTCGGTCATTAATATAACGATTTCTTCGAATACGATTGACGATAAATATGATGTCTTTCCTTTTCATGTATTTCCATATTTTTAAATATACCAGCCAAATATGTGTCAAATTCGGAAACTAATTCACATGCCATTAAAAAATTATCATTATTTATGTTTCCAATTATTTGAATTTTCTTCTTAAAGGCAATATTTGGCTATTAGGTTTTCTTATAATGCAAACAATCCGTTTGAGCACTGGAACCCGATATTTTTTCCCTTCATAAATTCTGAATTTAATAGTTCATTCACATTTGACAAAAAGTCACCTAACATCCATTGCTTTAGAACTGTTTCTAACTGTCGGTGCTGTGATATAATCTCCTGCTAGGATAAACATTCTGCTACATTTTTCAATCAGAATAACCTGCTGTTGCTAGTGCTGATCGATCACCTACTAACAATCGACAAAGACCACAATAAATTATTAGTTACTTTCCGAATATACTAGATAATTTCACAGAATAAATTTAGCATTTTGTAACCTTTGTCGAAAAACACAATTTTTTAAATATCTTGATACTTTGTCAGCACTAATGTGACTAATGTAATGAATAATGTAATTATAATGTAATTATTATTATTATCACATAAATATGCAATAGTAGAGTTATCACACAGTTGTGATGTAGCAGGATCACTGTATATTTGAATGTGTGATTTACCTCTTCTTTAGGTATTTCTACTATAGAAACACTATCTGTTCTAGAATTACTGTTACTGGATTTTTAATTAAAAAATCATCTAGTTTAGTTGTAGCTTCAATGATTTCATCGAGTTTAATTTGTTTTTCTTTTGCTAGTTTTCTATTTTGATAACCGTTATTTTCATATCCTTCCTTTTAATTTATTCTACATAAATTTAAAAAAAATAGCTCTGTAAAAAAAACTACTCAAATGTAAAAATCATTTACCATAGAAATAATTTACTTTATGAAAATTAAATATCACGCAAATTCTTCTACTTATTAGAACACTATTGGTTATGAATAATTTTAACGTATATTAAAATTATTATCTTTCAATTCTTAATTTTGATTACATAAGTCAATTATGATTATCAATAAATATAAAATTAATTCTGATTATATGATAAAAAATTAAAAAAAATGATGCTTAATAAAATTTTCATAGAAAATTAAAATTAAGCGCCCTACTTTAGTTAACGTCCCTAGGCAATTGTATAGGTTTGCTCATTAGCAAAGACGCCCAAGAATATGCAGAATTATATAAATTTGATAAATGTCATATTGATCATTACGGATTTATGTTTTATTGATTATCTCATACTTTTTGTTTCTTCTCAAACATATTTATCTTTTACAGAAAATAACACTTATCATTATCTAACAAAATCAATGGCAATAAATTCCAAGATTTCAAATTATATAATAAAGTTGTTTATTAAATTACTGTTCTCATACATCAAAATTAAAATAAATCATTTATAAAATAAATATTATTTTAATCACTCATGAAAAAACATTAAAAATAATCCATATCATAAATATATTATATCAAATAAGTCTAAAAAAATATAAAATATTGATTCATAAAAAGAAACTAAAAAATAAATAAATCAAATACAGAAACTCTTTCTTATTCATAATTGCCACGAAAATTTAATCGTCACCAAATATTTTCATTTCACTTTTGCCAATAAATCTTTCATCTAAAAGTAATGCCTGCCAAGCTTATGATTTATATGATCTTCTTTTTAACTTTGTTGTTCAAGTCATCCATAAACACGTGGTCTTGAAAACTAACATTATTAATTTATATATTTCGATGATTAAAATAATTATTTTATTTATATAAATTATTATTATTATTACCATTATTATTATTATTATTATTATTATTATTATTATTATTATTATTATTATTATTATTATTATTATTATTATTATTATTATTATTATTATTATTATTATTATTATTATTATTATTATTATTATTATTATTATTATTATTATTATTATTATTATTATTAAAATCATATTTGAATTACATTTTTACAAAATTGTTGGAATATTAATGATTTTGTCGATAGGAGTTATCTCTCGATCTACCTCCTTGTGTACTATAATCAAGCAAATAAAATTCGAATCCCAAACAAAATAACTTTATTTCGAACTAAACTAAATGCATTTGGTTTCACAATTGATTGCTCACAGATTAGACACACGATGGATATCACCTTTTTAACTGAAATTAATTCATTTTTACGTTATTTGCCGAACTCGCATTTTTTGTCTGCCTATACATATGAATTCATTCCCCCATTAATTATCCACTTAAACTGGCGCTGTCCGATTTGCAAGTGTTGGGTGTTCTAACGGAAAAATTGGCGGTTTTTCAGAATCATAATGGTGATTGCCCTTTATTACAAGATAAGTGATGTGTCGTTCCAAAAGATGTGCTCGTAACTGGTCAAGATTTCCGACAAAACTCCACATGACTATTTCTGATACGACTGGGCGCCGTGAAAGTTTCCACATTGGTAATGCGTAAAGTCGGCAAAATCCATAGGACAGGTGAGCTCCTACCTTAGAACTACTCCCTTATGGTATTTCTCTCCCGGTATCGACTGTTGATAGAATGACTTACATCATTGCTTATCTCACTTCCTCAGTAAGGTTATCCAACTCAAGAAAGTAATGTGGTCTTGCGAAGATTCGTCAACTTTTCCTCGTTCCCTCACAAGACATCAGACATAAGTCATATCAAACCAACACAACGGAATACACATATATTAAATTTTAATCAAACCACAAATATGAATGTCCGAAAATTAGATAAGAGAAATACACACGAAACAGTTCACTATACGGATGATAATTCTCAGAAACTATTTTTCTCGGCTTCTTGAAGCAACAGGTCCAGATCGAAATTGGAGGTGATTTCCTTCTCCCAAGGAGTTCCCGAGGCGGGGATGACTCGAAATGTTGGAACCGCCTTACTATTGATGGCCTGTAAAAGATCGGCTGCCATTTTCGCATTCCTGGCTTCGGTTTACTTGAGTTTTTGGAGTTTAGTTCCTTCTGCTCTGGTCAACTGTTTTCGCTTGACCTTCGGAGGTCGTGATTGAGGAGCTTCTATAGTTTTAGGGACATTAAGCACAACTGGGATTGAGCTAACGCCAGTGAAGACCGCGTCCGTGTTAGAGAAGCAGACCGGGGCTCTGCACACCTTCAACATGTAGTGTTGATTGAGGCACACGGGGTCTTCGCTAGATGATGTGCGGGAAACAGGTTGTCTTTCTCTGCGAGAGATGGAATTGAAATTCGCCGAGTTAATTCTGATTTGGTATAGATTTTGTGGAGCGCTTGAGACTGCTCCTTCAGTAGTATTCTTTGGGTACGACTTTCCTCAAGTAAATTGTCGCGGCAGTGCTCCAATCTCAAAAGTCTTTTGTTAGCCTCCTTCATCTGGAAGGAGATGAACCATGTCCCTTCTAGATGATCGATCTTCCGTTTGAGTAATTAATTTTCAGCTTGAAGCGCGCAAATAGTCGCGTTCTTATCAGGACACGAAAAACATAACTTTAAGGTTGATGAGATTGTAGATTTGCTGGTAGTCATCTAAAAGGGGAGGTTATCAATCAATGATAATTACATACTAAGAAGTCCAGATGAATGACTATAGAGACGCTTAACGTAGAATGATTTGCCCTAAGAAACCCGTCTGATATATCGATAAGTCATAAGTGATTTAAATTCATTCAGACTATTGATTGTTACGATGGTTCACGATTTCCATGTTAATAAACCGAATCTCAAACTATTCTTGCCCGCCCAGGTGATAACAAAGTGCTATTTTTACACTCACAAGCTTTTATTTAACGGGAACGACCTCCCAAAAATTAGACTTCTATTCGTTTTTTTCATTTCTGTACGAGATTTGGAATTTTATATATTTGTTTACTGCTGTATAAGATTTCTATATATCAGATATGACTTCGGAAATTATACTGTTATTTATTGTTGATGACGTTGCTTACCCCTAAATCCGAGATAGGACGTATTTACTCTGTGATAATATCTATCGGTTGATTGTGAATAGTTTTATTTGGTCGTTCGTTCAGCAAAAATGACAAGTGATTATAAAAATGTAAAAAGGGATCCACAAAAAATTATAAGGGAGTTGAAAGAAGCTTTAGATGAGTTGGATAAAAACGAAATTAACGAAAAGTTGAAATTAGTTGAGGAAACGGAATTTGACAAAAATAGTAAATTAGAAATTGTAAATGTAGTACGGCCATATCTATATAAAGGATCGAAATATAGACAGAAATTAAAAGGTTTATTGCAAAAATTGGGAAAAGAGATTAGAGAAACCAGGTTGGAATTAAAACCATTTGTAATAGCATCAGATCATGAAAATGATGGGAAAACGGAGTATATAGAAGAACATTGGTGTACAAAGATGAGTAAATTACGGAAAAGAGCCGCTGAAAGAATGGAAAAATATGGAATTATTCTATTGATATTTAAAGGTGACGAGTTAGATGACGATGAATATTTATACGATTGTGGGTTTACACCTCAGGAATTAGATGTAGACGGATATTTATGTTCAGATACTGGATATTTAGTGAATTGTGTAATAGTAATTAAAAATCAGATATCAAATACAGTATATGATTACGACAGGTCGAATACTGATATAGAAGGAGATGACGTAAATGAAAGTAGAATTGAAGGTGATAGTGTTATAATAATAATGACTTAGGAACTAATGACAAAGATACAAGTAAAATAACGGAAGTACAAAAGAAATGGCGGTGCCAAAAAGCGAAATGATATTAATATGAAAAAGTCTATAACTTTGTATGAGATAAAAAGAGCCAGGTAAGGTCAGAATAAGAAGTTGATGAGACAAAAAGGTTATTAAAGAATTTAGTTAAAGTAATTTATCCAATGTTTGAATTAAAAGTGGATGCAAAGTATGAATTGTGGGACACAGTGAATCAAACGGAAAAGAAACTTCCTAGTGTTATGCAGATATTTGGTGAAAATGATGAATTTTGTGATAGAGAGGTAATTAAAACTTTGACCAGAACGGGAATTGATAAAGAAATAATAGTAACAAGCTTAACTTATGCAGTTTTAGAAATAGGCGCTCATAAGATTATGGAATCAGGTGAATTAGAAAATTTGATAGATGCAGCAGCTCGAGTTTTGAATGAATATTTAATGAATTGGGTAAAAAAGAACAGAGGTTGGATGAAGCTGATTAAAGTGTGTACGACAAATGAAAATAATGAAATTAGTGTACCCTAAAAATTGCTAAACGGTAAATTTAGCCCAGAGATGAGAAAAACGATGATATTTCATTGGGCAATGTTTATGATAATAATCTTGTGCGCATTAATTACTCAGACAACCTGTATGACTGCGTATGATTGTTCAAAAACGGAAATGGGAACAATTTATTCTGTAGTAGATATGTCAGAATGTTCAGATGCATATCCGAGAAAACTAAAGATTGAGAAAGATGTAAAATCTCATGTATATCAAGAATCCGATTTAAGACGAACGAAAGTTCAAGAATGTATAGTTAAATGTACTAAGTTTGTATTTTACTGTGGAAAGTGGAGCCACACTTCATTGATAAAGATGTACACAACCCCAAGACCAGAAAATCGTTTAGCAGCATTTAAAACAGAAGAGTTGAAAATTATCCCGAAAATTAAACTGAAGGCAAAAATAAATCGTAGGACGAGAGAAACAGTGGTTATAATGAGAATAATGAAACAAGACGGAGATTGTGAAAGGGAACCCCAAGAATTCCAAAGAGTGAAATTAATTTTCCAAAATGATATTATCGGCACATTGAATATCAGAAAGCCTTTTATCCATTACACTCATTTAAAATTAAATCAAACGTATGATATCGTTGTTCATTATTACGAAAAGTTTTGCATGAAAATGGTACCGAAATCGATAACCAGTGGGTTAAAATTGATTCCATTCAACAATCCATAAGATTGGAGCATGAAACAAATCATATTATTTTACAATATAATGATCAAAAGGGAACGTCTCACGACAAGCGAGTACCAATAATAAAGTGGAAATTGACTATTGCGGAAAACTACGAGCTGTATTGCAAGATAACATTACGTCTAAAATTTTAATATTTCAGCAATTACGTTCAAAATAAACTTCAAAAATTGTGATGATCAAAATGAAATATTATCAATGTACTTTTTATTCCGATGAATGGAAAGCCGTTCTAGTGGAAAACAAAATGATTCATGTAGAATTTGGCACAACGGATGCCGACAGTTCAAAAACTAGTTAAAATTCATCAAAAAACATGATTAATCAATTCATGAATGACATCAATTCCTCTCTTATTTATGGAACACCAATTCCAAGAAACCGAACTATATCATCGTTATCGAATGACAATGAAAATACTTGTATTATTTTGTCATCCATTATCACCAGTGTGACACCATTTCTCATTATTTTTCTTCTCACTCTACTGATCTACTTTCAGAGACTTAAGGACATCAGTCTTATTCAAATAATTTCCAAATTCAAGCTAATAAAAATTATACGGTCATTGGCAGCAAGACAAAAATAGTAAAGACTTATACAATTGTTTGATAAACACTTGTAGAATGGTTAATTAGAAAAGAACAATATAATCAACAGATGTTAAAATGTTCATGTGAGTCGCAAAATTACATTTAAAACCTTGGAATAAGTGCAAGTTTGGAACATTGATGGTCTTCGTCTCCAGAACATTAGAGTCAACCACGACACGTTATAAGTTGGGCTTTGCGTTTAAAGATATCATGGAATGCAACAAACTAGCATATTTGAAAATGAATAATTTCTAAATTGAAGTTATTATTCTCTGCGCAAGACACGAATGTTGCAACGCTGCTTGTAAGATTGATAATAAATCTTAATCAGATTATTGTATTTCTTTTCATACCTCAATTTCATGTATAAAATATGAAAGGAACTCAAAAGAATTTATGGATAATGAAGCCTATACAATATTATATTGTTAGTCGACAAGTGTCGATTTCCTAAGTAGAACTTGGAAAGGTTTGAAATAAAAAATCAAAGTTCTAAATATTTTTTTGTTTACGTTTAAAGTTAAAATTAATTTAAATATAATAAAAAATTATAAATAAATTAATTAATTAAAATTGATAATAATCAAAATGAATCAATCGCCATCCTTTTCTTGTATTGAAAACTGTTTATATACTCTTAGAATTCTTTCTGACTTTTTGGTCTCATTATTAGAATTAAAGTTAGAAAATGGTGAAAACCTGGAAGGCTTTGGGGCTGATAATGTAGAATCTTTTCACTCATCAGAAAATGATGATTGCATAAATGAGGAAAGTTCTCAATCTGAGTTCTGTGAATTAGTAAGAAAACTTCAGGATTGCCTATATAATAAAAACAAGTCTAAAAGATCGGATAAAAAGTTTTCAAAATCTCAAAAAATTTCTAAGCCAGATGAAACAAAACTGGTAAATAATAAATTTTCAAATAATCGTAAAAACTCATCAGCGCAAACTAAAGAAAAATTACCAAGCAACAAGAAAACTGATTCTTTACATAGATCACAAAATGGAAATCTGGATGAAAATAATAGGTCAATTGAAGATCTTGCCAAGGAGGACTACATGCCACATAGAAAATCAAGTGAACGATTATCTCCAGAAAGAGGGATTTTGCCAAATCGACCCGAAAATGAACAGAGACTGACAGATGAATATTTATCGCCTGCAACTAACAATAGAGTAAGAAGTTCAAAAGTAAACGAGAACGTATTTGAAACAAAAAGAACTTCAAGAACATCTCAAAGTTTTCCTGAAGAAACCAATCAAAATAATTTATATGAATCAAAAAAGCAACTGAACGTTAATAATAATAACTATAATAATATGATTAAAATATTAAAAAAATGCCATCAAACGATACAAAATACTAGAATTATTATCGATAATGCCACTTAAGCTGGTCCGTTCTTTATTTCATTTTAATTCTGCGTGAAAATAAAAATGAAATATTATTATTATTAAGTGTATGGACTAAATAATATTTATTCGATTCAATTGGAATAAATGAAAATAAATACTTCAAATAGCGTTTTGTTTTTACTAATGTAAATTCATATATTTAATACAAAGTTATAAAAATTCAAGCTATCAATAAATCCAAAATTCTCTTAGTATAATTTACACTTAAAATTGATACTCATTTAATCTATATCATTTACAATATTTTGTTACCGGGAAACCATAAATATTACCTGAAAGCCATTTCTAAAATGACTAAAATAAATTTCTAAAAAAAATGAAATTCATTAAATTGGTGGTTTGGTGTACACCAGAAACCACTCAGATACGTTGCTTATAATATTAGAAAAAATCAATAATCTCACATCATAGAAACATACATACTTACTTTGATTTCACGCTGATGTTTTTATTGATAGTGCACTAAAAAGTGGTAGAAAAATTAAATACTGCACACAAACACAACACATACTAAAACGCACATGCAAACTTTCGATATATAGAAACGCGCCGCTGAGATACGTTTCTATAATAACTTTATTTTAAACAATTTTGAGAGGAATAAAAGATCGCTGAAAATGGTTTTAAATGTATTTTTAAAAAAACTACGTTAAATTATCATGAAAATGACGAAATATCATTATAAGAATTATTTTTGAGTTAAATTTAAATATTCATTAGAATTTCTGATATTTGTTTTAGAAATGTTTTAGTAAAATACATTTTTGGCGATTGATTTAATTATTTAATTATCATTAAAAATATATCTGATTTACATTATATCAAAATAATTGCAAAATACTTATAAATACTTATAAAATACTTATACTATAGAAATCTGAAAAGTGGAAGAAAAATTAAAAACTGCACACAAACGCAACACATACTAAAAACACATACAAAATTTTAATTCGTAGAAATGTAACGATGAGATAAGTTTCTATAATAACATCATTTTAGAATATTTTTAGAAAAAAAAGATCGTTGAAAATTTTTAAAATTATATTTTTAATGAAAATATCAAGAACAGATGAATTTGGTTCAATATCTTTTCAATCCAGATTTGATTTCCTGAAAGAAGCCCCTCATATTGAGCTCAGAAAAAAAATTACAAAAATTAAAAAAATTATTTTAATCAACGATTTTTTCCAAAAATGTTTTAAAAAAATACATATTTTTGGTGACTGATTTATAAATTATTCATTAATTATAATTAAAAATATATCGGACTCACATTTTTTCGAAATAATTCCCAAATAAATAAAAATAAATGTCATAAAATTCCTAAAAAAAACCCTGAAAATTAATTAAAAATAATTTATAATTATACTGTTGATTAAAAGTAATATTTAAGAACTTGAATAATGATCTCATATCTTAAAAATTACTTGAAAGTCATTTGAATAATGGCTAAAATAAATTTCCAAAACACATTCATGTTGAGCAGTAAATGATAAATTGAGAATGTTTCTCAGTGGTGTTTGGTGTATTTGTGCTCTGTTTGAATGTAAAATTATTTTTCTGCCACTTTCTCAATTCCTATATAAAAATATTTAAGTTTCGGAACATTAAATCTTTACACACAGGTAAGTTTGTGTGTTCCTATACTATAATTTTATCGTCTTTTTATCGTCCATTTTGTGAAAAATATCATATTTTATAAATTCGCATATTTGTTATTAAGACTTCATTAAAATTCAGTTTTTTTAAAAATTCTCTAGAATTGTCATAATAAAAGAGATTTTTTTACAATTTTTTTTAATCAAAACTTTTAATTGTAATTAATTTTATTATTTTACCATTTGCGATTGATCTTCAAAAGGGGAAATATTTTTACTGATAATACATTATAAATTATTTTCTTGTCAATAATAATAATTTCTTTGTGTTAAAATTACTATTAAATTAGTAACATATAATTAATCAACAATGTCATATTTGAATAGAAAATTTTCAAAAATAGATTTGAGTTTCATCAGTAATGAATAAATAAAGCGACGCCATTTTCATATTGAATATAATAGAAAAATTCGCATTTTCATTCAGCTGTGACGTAGAAAAATATTTTTAGAAAAGTAAATCAATTTCATTGTTTTAATTATAATGCTACTTTAAAACAAAATAACTATATAATTAATTTTATAGTTGGCAAGTCGACAAAAATTTCAACAAAATTTATTGAAAAAAAATTCAATTTTAATTATGATTTAAGATGGAAAATTTTAAATTTTATGAATTTAATTAAACAAGTTTCTTTCTGAATGAGTTTTTAAGTCTAATAAAAGATGAATTTCATCAAAATTTCTAACTTATTAGATCTTAATATTTTATGCAAAAGGTAAATGAAAAATATTTCGTTAAAATTAAATAGAAATTCTTTTCATTTGTCATGGACGCCACAGAAGGGGGCTTTTATTCTGTTTGAATTTACATAATTATAAAATTTTCAAAATTTACTGCGAATTTTTGTTCTATATAAGATTCCAATCAGGCGCGCATCCAGAGGGCTCGCGGGCTTGAGCCACCCAAGATCATAAAAACTTATTAAATTTATTGTGAAGTTTGTGAAAGAAATTTTAATGGCTGAAATTATCTAAATTTTTAACTGGAAACGAATAACTACAGAAAATCTTACTAAGTCCTCAGAATAATGAGATTTGATAAGCAGCTGCATTGTGTAACATAAGCGGTACCCTTTGTAGTAAATACAAGTAATATAACCCCCAAAATAAATATAAAAGTACATAATATTTTGTTGTGGTTAGTACTAAAACCAAAAACAAAATATATAAAAGAAAAGTTTAACAAATATTTTTAAAATCAATAAAAAACTCCAAACAACAAAAGTACAAAATTAATTAAAATTTACTAAAAATCAAAAACCAATACTGAATGAGGAAACGGGTATGGTTGAACGCCAAATTAAAAGAAAGGGAAAGTTATAACGAAAAGCCAAATTAATTTAAGTTAATTAATCCGTAATGGGAAGTTCGAGCTAATGGGAAGCCCGAGCGCATGAGAACTCGAGAGCTGAAGGGAACCCGAAGCGCATTGAGACCCAACTGATTAGAGGAAAGCGAACTTACCTGAGCAACAATCCGGGGTAAACAAATTAGAATGATTTGATAACCCTCAAAATATTTACCCAAGATTCCCGAAAGCTAATTAATTGCAATAATCCTAAATTCTGTAGGTAATTGCCCTCTCAGAAAAAGTATAAAAAGAGAGCTCAAAAACAGACAAGCCGCCCGTTGGTCGAAAAAACAAGAAAGACATCGAGCGAATAAGTCAGTCAGCAACCAGAAGACAAAATCTACTAATTGAAAGAAATTTTAACTTTTTTATATCATGTAGGTCAAATCAAGAATTAAGTAGGTCAAATACATATTCTATATATATACTTTGGGAGTAAAAAATCTGACTGTACGCGTGCTTGTTTGTAATTGGCAATAAATAAGGAAAAGTTCAACAACTTTTAAGAATCTATGGTGAAATGAGTAGAGCCTCAAAACAAATTGTCCTTTCATTGAAATATCTGCTCCAGCCTGAAGTACTTTCACGAATGCTTTACATCCAGATCTTGCAATTGTTCTGAAATTGTTAATCAAATCTGCCTTTATCATTCCGATTCCAGTGTCGATAATAGTTAAAGTTCTAATTAAACTATGAAACTCAACTATGAAAGTTAACTATGAAACTTCCAGAAAAAAATCAATAATAATAATATCCAAAATACATTGTCCATGTCTGTGTGCGCACACATGGATATATAAAATTTCAAAAACAATGCGCACACAGACGCGATAATTAACCTCATGATTGACCAATCTAAAATTTTTATAAAAATTATGTAGGTCAAATCGACTTTAAAAGTAGGGGGCCACTAACTCAAAGTTGATTATTGAGAATTCCTGCCTTTAATCCAATTTTTCCTTTCATCATATGTTGACATGTATATATAATAATCTATAATCTATTAGTATTAACAATTATTATTATTATTATTATTATTATTATTATTATTATTATTATTATTATTATTATTATTATTATTATTATTATTATTATTATTATTATTATTATTATTATTATTATTATTATTATTATTATTATTATTATTATTATTATTATTATTATTATTATTATTATTATTATTATTATTATTATTATTATTATTATTATTAAATTGATCGAATTTCTATAGAGAAATTCGCTATTTATCATCAAAAATATATGTGAACAAATCAACGTATGAACCAATATTTAAGCCATAATTAAAAATGATTACTAAATTATTGACAAATATAAACAAAATAATCAGTCCCTCAACAATTACAATACCCCGGATTAAAAGAGACTCATTTAAATTTCTTCAATAAATATATGTAATCCGATCATACTCCTAAACGCATTTTAACAGTTCAAATGCTTTATTTTTTCCATTGACAAAACTTCCCTACACGCTTCACAATAATAATTTTTTTAGAAATCATCCCATGAATTCAACGAAGATCAAATATATTCATTAATAACAATAACTTATATGTTTTATTTCTTTGTGACAAAATAGAAACAATATAACATTTTATTTTAATTTTAATTGACGAATAATTCATTCGGGTGAAATGGATATAATAATAAACACGAAATAGACTCATTTTTGTTGAAAAGAAAGATAAAAAGCTCTGATTTTGAGAGATGTATAGAATTAAGGTACTTTCACAAAGCAATTTTCAGTACTACTAAAACTATTCATAGTGTTTGAAAGTCACTTAAAAATACAAAAGATAGGTTTAAAAAACTCTCTAACAGAAAGACATAAAAAGAATGATTAAACTGTGTCCACAATAATATGAGATTTAATAATCTGCAAGGAAATGTAATTTATATTGATGTAAAATAGTTAAATACTGATAGTTTAAAGGAAGTAAGAATGAACCAAACATTTTTTTCAAAGTTATATGCAGTTGGAGGGGGTAGTGCGTGTCCGACAATGACTTTTGCAGGAATTTTTAGTTTTAAGAATATAATGATGGTCTTCGACAATGGAATGATTAATACATTAATAAATACATCAAAGTAATCAAGATTTGTTGGAAGAAAATTCTATTCTACTTTGGAATGATAATATTAGCAATAATAAATTGTTTCAACAAGAATTGTCCAATTCGTATAGTCAGAAATGCTACCAAATGGTTAAAAGAACACAAGAAATAAAAATGCTAAGAGTCATCATGTTCAATTGACCAAATTAAATTGGAGATTTTTCTGGAAATGTTTCATTGCTGATTCAGAAAGAAGGTTAAAGATAAAAATTTGTAAATGAATTGAAACAAGAAACAATTCACAAATGGAATACATTCTAAATGTTTTGCTAGATAAGTTGATAATAATGTGATAACTATAATTTCCACATAGCAGAATTTGGATTCATATTTTTCATTATAACTCATACTTTAATTACTAATTAATATACAAAAATGCATTTTGTTTTAATTCTTTTTAATTTTCATCTGTAGTATATAATTATTGTGATAATAATAATAATAATAATAATAATAATAATAATAATAATAATAATAATAATAATAATAATAATAATAATAATAATAATAATAATAATAATAATAATAATAATAATAATAATAATAATACTAATATTAATACTAATACTAATACTGTAATACTAATAATAATAATATTAATAATAATAATAATAATAATAATAATAATAATAATAATAATAATAATAATAATAATAATAATAATAATAATAATAATAATAATAATAATTTTTCAATAGTTTATTATCAAAATAAAATTTACCTTATGTTTAAAAAAATTAATTTTAGTCAATTTGGAATTTGAGTTTGATAAATAGTTTGAGATTTTGACGTGATTGATGGTGGTCGAGCACTTCTTACATTGCTGGATTGAATAATAATTAACTTGTCTTTCTCATTCTCGTTGAACAATTTTAGAATTAATCAATATAATCTTTTAGATATGAGTTTGAAAATAATATTTGTTGAAAATTTATTATGTTATGAATCTCAAAAAATGTATGCCGTAAATAATGTATAAATTTTTTTAGAATTATTTAGATATCGTAATACATAATTTTCTATGTAACAATGTATGGTTGTAACGTTATTTAATTGTTTAAAATGGATTAATAATAATTAATAATTAGTTATTGATTATTTTTTTTACATAAAAGTTTTTACATGTTTTATTTCAAAATTTGGATTATAAAAATATCTTTTTAGAAGAGAATTATGTGTTTTCATTTGTACACTGCTAGGACAAAAATAACTAATTATTTAAATCTGAAATTTAAACATGAAAATGACCGATATTTTGATAAGATTGTATTTAGTTATGTGATCTTTTTTCTTTATTAAAATCAACTTTGATATTTTAAAATGTTTATTTTTATGTGAAATTTGTGTGAAATCATAAAATAAAATATTCTAAATATTTTCTAAAAGACTGACTTTATTTCATCCGTAATTGATTTTCATTTAATAATTTTCCCTTTCATTTGATCTAGTCTAAAGGCGTCCTAATAACAATAATGAACACCTAATTTATGTGATTGGCACCCGATCCGTTAAAAAGAGACCATTCGATATTTTAATTTGCGAGATTTCCGGCTGCGATATTTTGGCTATTAAAGATGAATACAGTCTGTTGTCTTTAATGGATTGTCTAAAATCAACTATAAAATAAAATTTGATAATATTAAATTAATCTGCTTCATTAATTTTAAGCTATAGAATTTAAACAAAAGTTTACCTCTTAAAAATAATTATTTTTAGGTATTTTAAAAAGCAGATGAATTTAAGCATGCAAGAGGCATTGACAAAGAGTGAGGACTGAAATAGTTTTAAAAAATTTTCTTTTCATAATATATCAACAATCCGAAATTGTATATATTTTCGCTTGTTTACACTACGGAATTTTCTTCTATTTGATTAATTAATTAATTAATTAATATTTTGTTTTTTACCAATTCATGTGCGCTATTTTCTTTATTTTTGTCTTATTTTCTCCAGAACAGTAATTCAAATTCAAATGAAAGTTCCAATTATTAAAGTTATTTTGTTTTAATGATCCTAACAGTTTTGTTTATTCATTTATATTTCGTTATTGATGTGATCTTACATTCAATGGGGACCATTACACATGACGAATTAATCAAAGCGAGATTGAATAAAATGACAGTAGATATTTAAGCATCAAATTTGCATTATATTTATTGCCATATTTGGAATTAAATAGTACAAATGTGTCTTCAATTCAAAAGATTAATTGTATATTGCATTAAAGATTTTTTAAATATTAAAATCTCCTACAATTAAATGTTTAAAGTTATCAATTCGTTTTTAAAAGTATTATTAATATAAATTATATAATTAAATCGAAAGTTTTGTATTGAATGAAATTGGGAAAATTTAGAACATAAATTTCATCAATCTTTGAAAAATCTGTCCATGCTTTCTAAAACCAATTAATAAATCACTGTTTGTTCTAACGTTAATTAATTTTATCACGTCGAAAAAATGAATTTTTTTCTGCATTTTTAGAATGCAAAATCGAAATCGGATTTTTTTTGTATTGAGTTTAACTAATTAATTATAAAAACTCTTAATTCAAAATAGTTTCATCTGCTTAATTTCTCATATTGTTTTAAAAATTGTTTTAATAGTTCAAATATTAAAAAATAAATTACATTTTTATTGTTTAAATAAATTAAAGACCCTAAATAAAAATAAGAATCTACATGACACGATATTTAAATATAATAAATAGACAATGAAATTTAATTTATTAAGAGTTTAAATTCAGTTAAATATTTATTAGAAAGAACCAATAGTATTCATTTAATATAGTTAATTTAATTATTTAATTCAAACAAACGACATAAAATATTTAAATTTCTTATTTATTCACATTGGGATGAAAGAATAACTTTTTAATATTAACCCATTTGCATTCAAATTATTTTTAACTCAAAATCCGTCTGATAAGAACGGGTGCTGCCTCAAGCAATCCTCAAACTATATATCTAATATTATTGCCTGTCTAAATAAGCATTTCATCCGCTCAATTAAATGAAAACAAATATAAACTAATATAGGAAATAAGTTTCGTAGTAAATATGTATTCTTCAAACGAGAACGATGGGCGTTAATGTTATTAATTAAAAAAATTTGTTAACCATTATTCAGTATTTAAAATTAAAAATTTTCAATTAAAAATTCTTTATTTTCTCACCAATATTTACGTTGATAACTTGTATTTGAAAACAATACATATTGTATGCAACTCAATCCGTGTGCAATACATATGCAATAATCTGATTGGACAAGGTTAGTATATAAACAAACACTCAGTCAAAGTTTATCATAATTACAAAACATGTTTTTCGAACCGGTGTATGTGTTCTATAATTATAAAATAATTTTTTTTGAAAAAACCAATCGAGTTAAAGAATATTGGAAAATTTAATGGAAAGCCGAGTCAACGGAAACCCAAACGATTATAAAATCCTGGTTAGAAGTGAAATTGGTAGGATTACAATAATCCCCCAGATGATTAAAAATAATGTTTAAACAATGTGTTAGAAAAATGCTAAAAGAATTAAAATAATATTTAGCCAATATTGTATAGACGTCTTTCAGAAAAATATAAAAGGAAAAGTTGTTAGTTGAAGAAAACAATATCAGAGGGTGTTTACGAAAATCCAAGAGAAACTAAAGAGAAAATTCAAGTAAAGCTAAAGAGAATTATAAATTATCGTTCCAGAAAAAATGATTACCCCTTGGAAAAGTTGTTCTGTTTTGGGTCCGACTTTAATAAAATATTAACCCAACATTTTGGTGAGCCCGACGTGATCGAAGTCGCTGGTGAATATTATCAGGGTGTTGTGAATATTTTGACGTGATGAAAGGTGGTGAAGCATAATTGAAATTAGGAAATTATTAAAGTGAACAGTTGATTTTAAAGTGAAAAATTATTGAGAAGTTTTAACACTAGGTTGTAACTTTGAATCACATTTTGTTTTAATTACTAGATATTATACACAGATACATTGATGTTTCCAATTGATAACAATGTATTCTATCATTTATAAATTCTTCGCAAAAAAATCTAAAAATAATTTGTTTTAATTTAGAGGCAGAGTTCAATTCGGACAGTATATGCCCTACAAACCAGATAAATACGGAATGAAGATTTGGTGGATATGTGATAGCAAGACTAGTTATCCTTTATTTGGTATACCATACCTTGGCCAAGGACAAGCTGGTCGAGCAGTAAATTTGGGTAGAACCGTCGTTGAACAATTGTGTGAACCATTTGAGCGATCAAATAGAAATATCACATTCGACAATTAGCATACACTTAGCTGTCGTAAAAGTCCTTTTATAAAAAACATACCGTAATTGAAGAATTAAATAATTATGAGAATCCAGATAATGATGAAGATGATGAAAATTATCTAGATAATGATGAAGATGATGAAAGTGAAGAAAATGACGGTTTTGATGTAATTAATGGTACGCCCATAGAAGAAGTTTCAAATATAATATTGGACTCAAAAAATATACTCGCTAGTTGAACAAATATTAAAAGTTCGTAAAAAATAAAATTCATTTTACATTTCCTTACATTACAAAGGGACGTTTTCGGCTGAAGGGATTTTCTGCACAAAAACCCGGTCACGATTAAATGATGAAATGGTGTAAAAATATTTTTTACGGATGTCTAACATTAAAATAATATAAACTTTACAAGCTTGTGATACCCAGCGCAAATCCCAATAGTAGACTAGTTTCGAACTTTTGGGTCTCATCAGTACTATGCAGGAGACGCGAAGATTTCTCTTCGCGCCAGGTAAGTATACAATATTGCTGATTCAACTCTATTGCATACTTTCGCTGGTACACTGGAAATCACATCACTTGCAAATTAGCTAAATCACAGAAAAAATATCTGCAAACTTGTAAACACGGCGTATGAAAAATTATATTTATATCTGAAGACTGTCTATATACAGAAACTGTTTACAAGTGCATCCGTAAACCTAAAATTTGTGAGAGTTGAGGATTCCTATAGGATCCTGAGTTCACATATCTATCTACTGACTCCCAACAAGTAAAACTAAATTGCCAAAATTATACTACCGATACACTGAATATCCGAAAACCCTTTATGTATTACCTAAATTTAAAATTGCATCAAATGTATCATATTATCATTTGCTATTATGAACACTTATTACGTGAAAATGGTACTGAGATCAATGACCAGAGGGTTAAGATTGATTCAGGTCAACAATCATTCCAATTGCAGAATGAAACAAATCAAATTCATTTTCACCAAAATGTCTCACAGCAAGCGAGTATTAACAAAAAGTTGTAATTTATTATTGTGAAAAAATCTATGTAACTTTACTTTTAAAACTTTTAACTTTCAGCAACTGCGATCTAGATCAATTTCAAAAATTGTGATGATAAGATCAACGTAGTCAGTGAGAAACCAGATTTATTCGAGTTATATATAATTCAACAGGCACCGACTATTCAGATAACAATGATAACCTGTCTAATATTTGACTAAAGGACCCATCAAGACTACCAATCTTTCTCATATCTCTATTTAATGACAATGAAAAACTACATGCAATTTTATCAATCATCATCATCTGTGTAACACCATTTTTCATCATTTTTCATCATTTTTCATCTCACATAACTAATATACTTAAAAACTGAACAAGTATTCTGCATGTCAATCCAAGACCCCAAGACTTTGGATTGTTTATGAGGAGACATTCGTTTAGTGAAATACATTTATTTTGCATACAATTATGATGATATAGCAACACTTTATTAGTATTATCCTTTTATTTTATACTTATTGTGAAATTTGCACCTTTCAATCAAAGATAAATGGGATTGGCTGAGAACGTGAAAAGAAGGGTTTAAAGATAAATGCAAGATAATGTTAATGGAGAGAAAATTTATCGAAGGGTATAAATGAAATCTAAAATTAATAAAATTAGTTTAAAACCCAAATTAACATAGGTATTTATATTTTATTAATATTATTATTTATACCGTTATCCTCTAAGGCAGCATCCTTCGGGTACATCACCTTAGCGATAACGTCAATTATAAAACTTAAAATGAAATTTTAATTGTGACTATTTCAGTGATGTAACAAATTCAATGGATTCGAACAATCTATTCGAAACAATTTCTCTTTCGGCAATAGTTGTAAAACTGTATCCTCTGCCTGTCATAATTTTCATCAGATAATCAGTTAAATCTCTTTCGGTTAAATTAATTCTACAAATACCATGAGGTAACACATAACTTTCATCAATTGCTATAGTGTAAGATACAGGATCACAAGAGTCCAGAACGATACTTGAGGTACATCCTGAATTGTACAAAAAGAAGTGCTTGAATTGCATCATACATCATTGGTGCATTAAATGTCTCCAACATAATTTCAGTCAATTTTTCTCTGTCAGTTTTGAGAATATCGAAAATTGTTTTTGATTTTTCATTTGTAACAGTAATCGATTTGAAAAGTACAAACACCTCTATATCATGAATTTTGTTGTCAAGACAAATGAATAATTATTAAAGAGAGCTTGAAGACTATAAATCAGTAAATATATCGATGTTTTTGATATTCACAAATTTTCGACACTGGCTTTTTCAAGTGAATTTAATTTTTTGTTTTTTCTTGTTTTACGGTATTTAAATTTCTTTGTTTTAATTATTCATTATTTATTAATTTTTCCTACAACCTTCACAAGAGAAACAATTATTTTAATTATAAATAAAATATTTTAACTAATTTTTTTAATTCTTTTTTTAAACTTAAATCGTTTTTGGAAACTTCAAATTTACTGATTCATCAAAAATTAAGACAGAATAGTTTTCGTTTATAAAGTGATGAAAATACTTGTGTTTCCACTTCAAATAAATTGTGTTAATTGAATAGTTTGAAAAATTTCGTTAGAGGCAAATTTTGTCGCGGAATGAAAACTTTTACTTATTTGTTACCACTAGATTTTCGGCATTCCCTTTAACATTGTTCCAAATAATAAATAATTTCCAAAATTAATAGTTTCTTTTATCATTTTATTTATGTTAATATTTCTGCTTTAAAACAAATTATTATATTAATTTTATAATTAATTTGATTTATTTATATTAATTTGAACTGTTAAATTGCTCTTAGCCCAATAATTCCTTTATTGTTTTATTTTTTATTTTGAAATTCTCCATAGTAATAATTATACATCTTTTGGAATGAAGGACATTTCGTGAACTCTATTTTCTTTTCAATAATGAATGGTATCAACAAATATATGGAGTTGCTATGGGTTCTCTTTTAGCACCAAAAATGGCTTCAATTTTTTTGCGACGCTTAGAAAAGAAAATTGTATTTTTCCAATTTATGAAACCCACCGTTTATTAACGGTATGTGGATGATATTTTTCATATATTTTAAAATCAGAGGCATGTTGAGCGGTTTTTGAATTATATGAAAACATTGTATTCACATATGAAACGGAGTAAAAATCATCATTTGTTTTGTTGGATCTGTTAATACAACACAAAGAGAAACACTAGGAGATAGGGATTTATAGAAAACCAACTGATACTGGTCTCTATACTTCATCCGAAAGTTTTATCGTTCATAGTTTTTGGTTTCTTTCTACTTTTGTAAATTCAGTATAAAGTGGTGACAAATTGGTTGAATTGTTAATGAAAAATGGTTGTTCAAAATTCTTTTTATTAATTATAGTAAAAGAGACTGTTGATAAATTTATTACAAATCCGAAGGATCCATGTTTGAGAAAATCTGAGTGCGATTTTATTGATGTGTGTGAGTTTGATGAATTAAATAAATTAAATTGCGTGTGAAAGGATAATGAACCTAAATTTGTGTTGTTATGGCCGTACACAGAAGGTTTTAAGGATTAGGAAGAGAAGATAAGAAACCAGTTAGGGAATTTAAACTATAGGATTGTGTCAAATTCATGCAAAGTACGCAATGTTTATAAATAAGTCTAAAACTCCGGTTGCATTGTGTTCTGGTTTATCAGTTTACATGTAATAGGTGTAATACTACATACATTGGAAAGACTTCCCGTCTCTCTGTATTCGAGCTCGAGATCATTATAGATGGAAGGCATGGACCAATATTAGTGAGCACAATGAGGGCTGCATGTGTAAAATTGGTATGTTTGATTTTAAAATTTTATTTAAAAATGTCAATAATTGTGAAATTTAAATGTTTTTAAACAATATTTTGTATATTGTATGTATGGATTGTTGTTGTTAAATTAAACAATTATTAAATGACTAAACTAAATTTCAATATTTTCAATTTAAAAAATAATGTTCTTATTAAAAGGATTTTATGAAATATTTTTATAAAAAAATTTATATAATTAATAAATCTTTTTTAAAAATCTATAGTTATTATTATGTTGTGTTATTCTGGTATGTTATATTGAATGTTTTTTGTGTGTTGTAGAAAAGTTTGTAGAGCCAAGCAGAGTCTCCTGTAAACATTTGTGTTGGGACTGCTGGGATGATTGTACGTAGTAATTCAGAACAAAATTACAAATGAAAAATATAAACAATAACTTTTATTAATATAAAAATAATGAAATGCACCTTGTATTTGCTAAATGTCTTTATTTCTAACTTTTGAATTTGAACTAGGGTAACGTTTTCGTGACGTAACTTAAGTGATTTGTTGAATTATTAGGTTTGTTTCTTTTACGTTCGTTGTTAAGGAATTCTTGATTTGGATTTTAGGATTTTCTTTTGTCAATTCTCAATAGTTTCTATTTTAATTTTTAATTGGGAGAATGCTTGAGGAATTTTCAGTATATGAAAGAGACAGTTGAAATTCAGATTTTATTGAACAATTCTAATCCAAAGTTTCGAAACAATTAAAATAAGAAATAATTCTGCTTTTCTTAAACTCCAAATTGATATTAAAATCGGAAACTAAAATTAATTTTTTGTATTTTGTTTCGATTTTTTATTTTGGTAATAATTTACTATAGAGAATTACACTATATCGTCTTTATTTTTTTATATAATAATAATCATAATAAAAATAACAACAAACTACAGTTATTATATCCTACATGATGATGACAGGAAAACTGCCGAAATATATCGTGAAACAAATGTTTGATTGGCGCTTTCTTATAACTAAATCGTTACAATGTATGCTTAACTATTTAATAACAAATAATTATGATAGGTCAAAATATTTTCCCTGTTTAATACAAATTTGATTCATAGTTGTAATGGAAATAAATGAAATTTTAAAATAAACAAAATAGATCAAATGTGAACAAAAAATTAAGATTTCACTGATAATTAGTCTGTATTAATAAGAAAATAAAAAATATTTATTGCTAAATGTATTTATTGACACAATAAATTTAATTTAGAGTTTTACACAAAATTAACATTAATCTATGTTTTAATAAAATGATAATTAAATGTCATTTTAAGTTATTTAAACGTAAAATAGCTTTCACCACTTGCCGATAAAGGTTGCCTTCATTTTTGGTACGCCTAGAGGCAAATGCTTTTCTCTCTTACTGTCAAGAATATTCGGAAATTTTTAATTAGAAAAATATTTAGATTATTATAATTATTAAAAAATTTTCTATTTAAGTGTAAAAATAAATATACTAAAAATTTATGAAATATTAATTATAGAAAAGAAAAATATTTATTGGTTGGTTTTTTTTTAAATCAGAGCTTTTTTCCATATTTATTGTTTTAATTGTATAAATAAAATAAACATGTATAATTCATTTTAGCTTTAATATTCATTGTAAACTGACTGACTAAACTTTGATGGAATATATAATATAATAATATAAGAATTTTACTTATATTTTCATTTATCAAATAGCCATTTTGAAACAATATTTACATATTAATTAGTAGATGTGTCTAATTAATTCGAGAGATTTAATGTCTGGCTTACCAAATCTTTACCCAGGCATGTTATTTCACAAGTAAACTATGTTAAATTCTGATTCATTTCGCACTATCTCACGTAAAATTAAAAATAATATCGCTAGGAGGACATGATGTAACTAATAACTGAATCTTTCATATGTCTCTATGTAGCAAGTATTATTAAAAATCTAGAATGTGAAACATAACGAAAAAATATGCGATGTGAACATTGAAATTGCCAACAACTGCACGTTAAAAAATAAATAATATTATCTCGGAAATTCAAGCTAAAAAAATCCAAATCGATTTTATAGATGATTTTTAGAGAAATTAATTTTTGCTTGAAATTTATCGATTGTCTTTTAGATATTGAGAGATGACTGAAACATTTTTAGAAAAATAGGAATGTATAAAAATTACATTTGTCTCAAAATTATCAAGCGTTTCCAAAGTGTTTCCAACATCTCCCAAAATTGATGTTAATTTATTAATTTTTCAATTTGTAAAAGAAAAAAAAATTGCTTTGCTTATGATAACGTAACCCTTTCAATCAAACAAATCAGTACTCAATCTTTTACTATAAATGTTTTCCATGCAATATATTTCAAAATTATTTTAATATTTTGTATTTAATCACTTTCGAAGAATCTCACAACTTTCTGCTACTTTGTCGATTATTCCGTCGATACCTAAATTCATTAATAATTCAAATAATTCAAAGATAAGGTGCTCCTCATGCAATTTTTAATTACTTTTAATGTAGAAAAAGATCTTTCACAAGCAACTTGGTTCAATGACAATGTCAGCAATTAAATAAAATTATATGCATTGGTCAATAAATTGATTCTATTGTTTGGCTAAGAAGTAAGATTTAAACAAAAAAGAAAAAAATAATAAAATAAAATCGCATAACAAGAAAAAAGAAGAGCACAATAAATAATTTAAAGAAAAATACCTAGAATACCAAAAATAATGTAAAAATAAAATAATAAAAATTAAGTACAAAAACATAAAAATTAAATAAAAACAGAAAATAAAAGATTTTAAAACATCAACGACGTATAGAAAGATACTAAAGAAATAAGGAAAAGCATTAATAAATAAAGAATGAGAAAATTTAAGTTAATAATTAAAAATAAATTCGAATAAAACCAAAAATAAACTAAATACAGAAAAACACGAAATTAAAAAAATTAAAAAATAATCGCCTTACGCTGATTGGTTCAAATATTTTTAAAAATTACTACAAAAGAAAGAATTTTAATGTTAATTTTAACCAAAATTAGGAATAGGTAAAGGATCAACTACATCATCAGCAGATCACTCGGAACCTACGAACTTAATCGACTCGATATCATCTGGAAATCTCGAGTACAGTCTCAGATGAATTCAATCGGATACTGAGTAAATTTTTATTTTAATTATGTATGTGAATTTTTAGTTTATAGTATTATGTTCATTAAATTAAAAACTTAACAAAAGGTCTGTTTTTCTCTTTTATGATTGTAATGCATAAATTTTAAATCGTTCTTCTGTAAATAACTTGTAGTAACGAATCATTTTTCTATAAATGGATTATTTTAATGAATTATTCTAAGATTATTCGAAATTAAATGAGTAGACATTATTATGAAATCACCAGAAAAAAACCATTTACTTAATTATGACATTAAAGTTGAATGATGATACTGGCTTCCAAAAGGCCACAGCTTGAGAGGCATCTGTTGTTACTCTGGCCAGTAGTTCGGCTGGCATTTCAGCATCATCGCGAAATCGATCAAGTCGATAAGTGGAGTTTCTCCACCGATCTGTCGCCGTTGAGAGATATTAGTGGAGATTTTGGAACAGCACAGTGGTAGTAAGCACAAAACTACGGATGAAGGCATAATCGCAATGACAAAGGAAGTCCATTTCATCGATTTTCCTTTTTTTCGACAGAAACGTCAGCATCGTTCTCTCTTCAACCAGCTTGAAATCTTCGCGCGAATAAGTAAATTTCCATTTTGAGCCTATAAAGATTAGACGAGTCGTCAGGATATCCACTGTTTTGTGTATAGCAATGGAGTCACTTGTAGCAAGTAGATGGATTGGGCATCACTAAAACAGGGCACAGTCTCATTGGACAATCTGTGACTTCGTCATAATTAAAAATGTTTAAAAATTCGTAGTATTTGGCGACTCTTTGAGGATGTCGACCTATTTCGTCTTTTTTCAAAAGTGCAAGAATGTTATATAAGAAACACTTATGGTCGTTGTTATTTATGTTAATAATTGCATGTTTAAATTTTAACGCAGACGGGGTTTTTAAATAACTATGTCCGGATAATCTACTAACAGGTGCGAATTTAGTTAAAATAAAATCTATTTCCAATATATTAATTACACGCCACCCGCTTCCTAAATATGCGAATCGTTCGATCTTTTCATTTAATTTGCTCACCCTCAATCAGAAAATTATCTGAAAAAACATGTGCATTATTTGAAAAGTAATTATCCCGGATCTCCCCATCTTTTTCAAATTTTATTAAAATTGCAAATTGAAATTTTACACTCCTCATCTTTTCTATTTCTGCTATTAGCCTTTCTTCTATTTAGTAGTGAGGGCTATTTTAATTAAATTTTCTTTTCATATATCAAATTTTAATGTTTTCCTAGAACCGTTCATTTCAGATTCTACAAGAGATTCGATTAAAGAGCCGCCTATCTGATTTGAAGCTACACATTCATCATTGCTGATGACTATCACTTCTTGATGTAAATTAATTAAAGGTGATGTCGAAGCTACACGTTCATCATCACTAATGACTATCACTTCTGGTCGCGTTAATTTACTTGAAATGATATTTTTAATTAAATCAGCTGGTCTTTTATTATTTTTTGTGTTATTTTTTTTATTTTCTATAATATCTTTTATTATTATTATTATTATTATTATTATTATTATTATTATTATTATTATTATTATTGTTTAAATTTAAGACACATCAGAATAATTTTATTGTAATTAATATCACAAGCTTTATTTGAACGTAGTTTCTTTTCCAAATAACTTTCAGCCTCCAATTGCTTTCCACCAACTGCAACAGCTCGATGTCCAGCTACAAAGCCACTGGTATCAGTTTTGAATAATAACGGTTTGTCCATTTCAATATGATAAGATAATGCTATCATTGAACAACCTAATGGTCGCATCTCAGCCGATTGGGTGTAAAGCTGATTAATATCCACAATACAACGACAAATTATGTCCCAAGGCATTTCATATCCATTTTTATATTTTAATCGAGCTGCTTCCATTTGTTCACGACGTACTTGAGATCGACAATCAGGGATCATACCAGTCATAACACCTCCAGTACTTTCAATAATATTAAACAATCTTGTAGCTGAACTCTTCTCAATCATTTTATCTGGAACTTTTCTTTGTGTAGCTACTACACCACAATTATTGCCTCGAATACCAACGGAAAGCAATCCATCTAATGCAATTGCCTTAAATGCATATTTGACTTGGAATAATCTCCCTCCAGGTGGCAAAATAATCTTCGCTATATTGCTCATTGAAATATAACATATCAAACATTCATTATCTTCCATATTTCCTTTCTGAATACAAAAAAATCCAAATCCGCAAATTCGAAATACCCACACAATTCACCAGTTCAAACAAAAGATTCCTCGAACTCTATAAATCCGAATTACCAGAATTAACATCAATTTTCTAAATCACACTAATAAAAATTACAAACTAAATAAACCTACTTCTCGCGTCTGTGTGCACACACCAACAAAATTCAATCTGATCATACCGCGCACACAGACACGATACAAAAAAGCCAAACAGACTGCCAGTCAGAGGCAATCCCCCTCTGACTGGTCGAAACAATTATTATTATTATTATTATTATTATTATTATTATTATTATTATTTAAAATAGATGCATGCTGACTACAAACTATGGAGAATATCATTATCAATAATATTATATAAAGAGAGATATAATTATTTCTATTATTTTCTTAACAACTTTTTTAAAAACATTTTCATTTCATCATTTGCATAATATTTCAGGAACATAATATTTTCAGGATCGTTTTAAGCATTATCATAATATTTGCATTTTCATCATTTTAATTTTTAGAAATTTAAAGTTTTTAAGAAAAGTTGTTAAGAAAATAATTGAAAATAAACTTAAAAAAATATAATTTAAAAAATAATATTAACTAACATTGAGATTCTATATCGGAATCTGTTTCATCCTCAGAGAAAGCATCCTTAGTTGGGGCATTATCCATTTCATTTCGCAGAGGGGCATCCCATTATCATTGGGGGCATGATCAGGTTCCTCCTCAATAGATGTGAGAGCATTATCCATTTCATCCCGAGTTGGGGCATTTTCGTCATCAAAATCGACATCTTGAACTAAAATGTTTTTTAAAAAATAAACTAAAATAAAATAAATTTACTTGATGATTCCGCCATTTCATTTATTTCATCCGTTTCAGTGATTTCAATTATTTTACAAT
>CAUHTR010002577.1:0-57864 GCA_959609185.1 Schmidtea polychroa | reverse complement strand
ATATATATATTCGGAAAACACAGAAAAACAATCAATAGAATACAGAATAGAAATTAGCTGTTCTTTTCAAATATCTTAATTTATCTTGTTTCTTCGTATTCTTGCACAAAGTCTTGCACTTCATAATGTGACAAGTTATTTACAGTTTCAGTCCAACTAACAAATTTCATTTACTCACTCCGTCCGCAAATATGGTATACATTTGAGCGATTTTTGTTGTCCGGAAATATGGTATACATTTGCGAAAAAATAAAATAAATTAAAAAATGTACATGACAAGTTTATTATATTACCTTTATTTGAAACATTTTAATAAATATTAATGTAAATATTAAATAAAATTTAAAAAAATAAATATTACTAAATATTACTAATATTAATAAGTTCACTCGAAATTTGATTTGGCTTTATTGTATGCTTCTTTAGAACATACATATTTTTCTAGCAGTCGACCTTCACGACGAAGTTTTCCTTTACTTAAATGATATATTTTGAATCTCTTCTTTCTAAATTTAACAAATTTCCTTCCACATTTTCCATATTCGTCTTGTAGCGGTACTAATTTTATCTACCTCAAGAAACACTGATGTTTGAGTAAGAATGATATTACTTAAGTCAAATATTTTAGGTTATATTGTCATGAATATTTACTATGACAATGTCATGACAGTTGCCTATTTATTTTTATATTCAAGATAATCTACGATTTTTGTTGAAATGTATACCATATTACGGACGGAGGGAGTAAATGAAAAAATTCAGAGTTATGAAATCCCTCAAAACTGCTCCAAAACTATATAGAAATGATTCTATATTTTTTTCGAAATGATTCGAAAATGATTCAAAACTGCGAAACCTTCAATATAATTTGAAAAGAGTAGCTTAAAATTTCATAATATTTCAAAATTTAAATATTTCAGCAAGTTCTTACATCTAATGTGCTAAGGCAATTAAAGATTAAAGTATAAGTTTTACGTATAAATCACTCTAGAAAACACTTTTAAGTCCAACATTTTTTTGTAGCCTTTTCAAAACCGATAAATATTTACTTTAGAGATAACATTTTCAGAATTTAAAACATCTTATATCTTCGTGATAATACTATTCCTACAACTATAATAAAGTTAATCATGTTCATTATAGATCAAAACTTTATTTCCTCTGCATGTTGTAGAATATTCCAAAATATGAAATAGAATACAATTTATAAGACAAATGATTGCTAGTTACAATAAACTGATTAAAAGTAAACCTAAAGAATTTTTTTATGTTCTATTAATTTTTTTAAGTTTCATATTCACAAATTATGTATACATACATTTTAACTTCGCATTATATTCTTCAGAATTCAGTTAGATTATGTCGATTATATGCATATGTTTTCTCTTTGGATGGGATTCCACGAAATATACATAGAGTAAAATAGAATAGAAAAGACGTTTAGTTGTTGTTAATGTTTAACAAGTCTTAAGTAAAATAAGGTGCTCGTACAAATTTATTAATTCTGCTCGTATTAATGAATTTCTGATATTATTTTCTTTTTTCCAAATCATAATTTATTTTTTATATAATATATTTAATGAATTAAAATGTGTAAGCACGAAAAATAAATTCTTTTTATATTTATTATTATACTTTTGTTGCTTTTTTAGGTATGGAAACCAATCAACTATTTTTCCATTCAGCCAATATCTTTTTCTACACGAATTTTTTAGGAACCTATCTATCGTGTAAAAACAGAATTAGGTGTATTTGTTAATTATATGATATCTTTACAGCATTTTTTGTTTGTATTTATTTAACGTAAAATTTCATTTCTCATCCAAGATTCTTAAAAATATTTCAAAAATTAAAACAAAAGCAAAATTTCACGCGATAACACGTACCAACTTATTACATCAAATACATAGATTAAGGAAATTAAGATTGCATCATATTTATTTTTACTAATTGACATACAAACATTCCTCAACCAAAACCAAGAAATAATATTTAATAGCCAATTATATTTTAAGACACCAAACAAATTATTCTCTTAAATTGATAAAATCGTTTCGTCATTTCTTAAATAGATCATTTCTTGGTTTCGGACAAGTAATAAACGGCTTTTCACCATTGGGTTTTTTCTTCTTTTTCAAATTGACACCTACCGTTGGTGGAAGCGTCGATGATAACAACGGAGCCTAAACAAATTCATATATATATATATTTAGAAAATAAACCGAGAGAAAAAGTGCTAGAAAACCTTATCCACCAAAGCAAAACTGTGATACGATCGCGCTGTCTGTGTATTATTATTCATTCTAAATGATTGAGGTTTACTATTACTAGCGGTTTTTATTTCTACTCACACTTGTGGATTAAAATCGAGAAATGGATTATTGCTGAAGTGTTCCGGTGTGTATAAATGCTTACTGGGTTTCGGATAACCATTAATGTAAGGAGTTGCACATTGTATAATGCAGTTGTAAACCTTTTGTATTAAATGCTGGCGAGCTCTGATAATATTGACCTGAAAGAAAATTGTATATATTTAAATTGACGACTCATCGAGCACGAGGTGCAATATCGGTGCAATATAATCAATAATCCACTAACATCTTTGATTTCCGGAATTGAAATATATTGACTGGTAAACATCAGCTGAAACTGACCATTGGCTTCATTTTCGATCACCATCGGCTCAGTTACGCCATTTTCCAAGCAGAACATGAAAAATTTCTCATAATCAGGAATGCAGTTGTAAGCTGTGTACACAATTTCCGAATGGGATTCCTGGACTACAAAAAGCTGGTTACAGCTGGGCAATGAAATTTTTTTGCTTATTATCTCCAAAATCATTCGACACCGGAACTATTGGCGATGATTTTATCGATTTTTGCTGTTCGACAATTTTCGGGGATTTCGGACTTTTAGAATATTGAGCCTTGGAAAAGCAGTTATTCGATGCTCTATTTTGATATTCATACTGTGTCGATAGGTTTATGAGACTAGGAGAAACTTCCGTTACACAGTCGGTTTTTTTTACCGATGCAACGATTGGGTTAGTAGATTCTTTGGATATGGTTTTATTATTAAACTTCCTCATTCCAAAGCTAATATTAATCAGAGTGTAAGCTGGCATTCGATAACATCGACATTCACTGCCACGTATACTTATGGCTGATTTGAATTGATTATCGAACAATACTTCAAGACAAACGCCATCGGGTTTTTCTTCATACGCAATCATATAAATAATAATACAAATACAAAAACAATATTTTACTCTGCTCAATACCAATAACAACACCTTTCAAACCGAGTGGAACAGTATAACCATCGGTACTGCACACAACTCGATCCATTAACCGAAAAACCACCGACTTATCGGGTGTCACACCGTGTAGAGAATGATGAGGCTAATATCAACATTAACCGTTAGGAAATATATAAATTACAATATTAACTGTATAGAGATCACGAAATATTAGCTCAACGCGACAAGAATTCTCAATGAATGTGGATTGAGCGCTATTTAGAGACTGTTCAATAAGTGAGATATCAGGTTCACTGATAATCTGACAATCATTACTGATCCTCTCTAGGTTCTTATAGGGCAAATTACTTAAATATTCCTGCAGTTCTATGATTTTCTGTTGCACAACATCTCTAAAATAAACAAAAACCAACTAAGAAACGAAAGGAAGATTTTTATGTCACAGATTGAAAATTAATCATTTCCACCGATGCTCATTTGATTATCAAAAATAATTAAATTGTAACATTTCTAATAGTTGAAAAAGTAACAAACGGTTCAGTAAAAGCTCAATACGTGTATTACCAATGCAATCTATTTGAATTTCCAATAAATAGCACCTGTAAAGGGGTTATTGGCTAGGAGATTAATTACTTAATGAAAATTTCTCGAAATCTATTTCGTAATTGAAAAATTACATCGAGACATATAATTAATTATAATCATTACCAGCACCGAATATTCAAAGTAATCTGAAAAGATTTATGTAGAATTTTCCTGTTTGCTTTAAAATTAATTGAATCGAAAAATTATGAAATAGAATGATATTGTGAAGGAAAATCGGTAAGTTTTGTTGATTTCCACGAGAAACTCTTTAGCAATAAGTTTCTGTGAAAATATGGCATTTTATTAATAGAAGTACTCGTTATGTACTCCTTAGCCTTTTGCATTCTTTACGCGGTCAATATTACTGCTAATATAGATATGTTGTTATAGGCGTTCTTTCATCAATTTCATCGAGTGGTCATTACGTAATACTAAAATTTATCACCAGATCACCAAATTTCATAGTGCAAATGGTTAGAAAAAATCAATTTTCTCACTGCTCATTGATAGGTCAAATCGGCCAAACACATTTACAAACTTTTCTAATACAGTAAGCAGCATATAAATAGATAATTTTTAACAGGAAATGTTTAGATTTGTTTAGAAATGTATCACATTTTGTACATTTCTATTCAAGCAATTTCAAAAAAATCCTGTCAAACCTTTAAAATTAGATGCCGACTTTGCTTTGACAGTGCCTCTTATTTTTGATTTAAAAAATGACTCATGTAAAATATTGCCGACAAAGAATATAAAAATGCTCGAGGATATCGATTATTTATATGCAACGAAAATCATTAATTTCGAACATAAAACCGATTTTCCTTAATATATTCCGGTAATAAAGTGTAAGCATGTATTTTATTCATTGATTGGCACACTCATTTAATAAATGAATAAATTTTATAAATTGTTGGGATTAGCACAAAAACCAAAAAAAATCATATATAAAAAGAAAGCATAACAGATAATGGTAAAATCAATAAAATTGCAAAAATTAATCGAAATTTACTTAAAATTGATAAAAATATTGATAGACGAGTTCAGAAATTATAATGAAAATTTAATAAGGTGTTCACAGTGGAAAGTTAATGCGAAAAAACAAATTAATTAATCGATAATGGAAAACCCGAGCAATAACATAAAAGATGGAATATTTTGAGCCCTAATCAAGGGTAAACAAATTAAAATAATCAAATATTGATTTAGGAATCACGGGAAACAATTAAGCGCAATTTTCTAGATAATTAGCCTCTCAGGAACCGTATAAAAAGAGCTCAGAAATGAATAAGCCGTCATTTGGTCGAAGAGAAAAAGAAAGCAGAAATCCGGCAATCAGTAATCGAAAGAATAAATCTAGTAATTCAAACAAGGTAATACTCGTAATACAAGATTACCGTTTGGGTTTCCTACCTTATCGAGGTGCAAATAGTGACAAAGTGTAATTGTGATAAAGATTGAATAAAATTATTCTGTGTTGGGTTTGATTTATTTGGCTGAATAAGAACACGAGGAGTCACAGAGAGAACCAACTCGAAAATAAAAACCTAACAAAATGTTTATAACAATAAAATTAATGAGTATATGATATTTCAACCAATGAAAAACCTCAAATTATATTCATTGGATAAAAATCAAATATAAATCACATTGTGTATAAAATTATAAATATATATGTCCATGAGATGGGACATTCAAATAAATATTGATTGAAATGGTAAAATCAATAAAAGTGCAAAATTAATTAAAATTTACTAGAAATTGATAAAAAATATTGATAGACGAGTTCAGAAATTATAATGAAAATTTAATAAGGTGTTCTCATCGGGAAAGCTAAGTTAATTAATCGATAATGGAAAACCCGAGCAATAACATAAAATTATAAATATATATATATCCCCATGAGATGGGACATTCAAATAGATATTGATTGAAATAAAATGGGGGAATGCATGAACCCAATATATAAAACAAATATCGACTCACTTGCTAAAAACATCATCCATAGTGAGTTTTTCGAAATTGGGCTTTTTAATAAATTCAAACACTTCCGGGAATTTCATTCGATAATCGTTGACAACATTAATGACATTCATTGAATACTGCCATTTATTCAGAGCGTTCTCACATTTCACTTTGACAACCCAACCGGGAATCTGTAAATTTGACTTGTTGTTTTTCAAATCCAACCCCATCGAACACTGGGCCGCTTTGTTTCGGTCGTTTCGTTTTGATTTCTGTTCCTCAGTCGATCCATTCACAAGGTTTATGTAGATAGTGCCGGTAATTCTCGAAAACGCCAACGGATTCATGCCGGTATAATCGGATGCCTGACCAGCGGTCATATATTGATTATCGATACTGTTGATGTTGATATTGGGAAATATCGGTTCTGAAACTTCATCCAAAACGATTTTAATCGATGACGAAGAATTATTGATCGATTCAACGATTCCTTTGCGACCGTAGTGTTTTTTAGCCAATGAGAAAACAGTTGCATTTTTAGGGAAAAGTTGAACGAGTTTGCTGCAGACTTTTGCGGAATTCGATTCGAAATAATCGATAGATTTCTTCAGAACCGATAACTGTTGCAAATGCCAATGAGTTTGATTGGTATTCCAATCGTGCTCGAGACGGACAGTCGATCCGGCTTTGTAAGTGTTGACGATTTCGTAGGTTTTCCCCAGTGAATGAACTGTTTCGAGAATAACAAAATTCATTGGATCGATCGAAATGGCACATCGTCGATAGATATTTCTCGACGTGCAGGATTTGAATTCCGCCATTCTCAGATTGTCAGTTTCGCTGAGAGGCTGTTTGACAATGAGATTTGTATTCGTGTTCATTGTATATCGATGAGTCTCACCAATAACGGCGATTACTTTCACTTCGATAAAGGCCGGCCAATTGACAAACGCGACCTCATTGATATAGCGTTTAGCGATTTCTTCAGGCGAGAAATTTGCGAGATCGTTTTGAGGGGAAACTCTCAACACAATGCTTGAACCGTTGGCGGAGAATTCGAATATCTTTACACCGGCTTTTTCCAGTTTAAACGAATGTTCAATGTGACGGAAAGTGGGAAACCCTTGACAAATGACATCCAATCGAACTTTCGGGCAAAGACCCGATACAATCGAACTCATGGGAATTCGGAAAGTTTCGGGAGCAATTTCCGATTTTACCAGACCGGAATTGGAATATCGAAACTTAATATGCGGCCCATGGACATTACGCCGAATGTCGATGGCGGATATTTGCGGTTTTTTCAACTCCATTGCTTCTAGCAGTCGTTTCTCATCGATAAATGGGATTAGCTGAATAAATTTTCAATTAAAAAACAATATTTCAACTACTTGTGAACAAGTAAAAAAAACCACTCACAACAACTGCCTCCCATTCTTTCTTTTTACCGTTCAAATCGGTCCGGAACTTTTTCGGGTAAAAATCAATTATTGGAGAATTTTCTTCGCTCATTAATGAATGATAACAAGACGGCAATAATTCCGAACTGTCTGCCGGTAAAACAGCCATCAGCTGTTCAAAAGGCAAAAAAGGGCGACCGATTTCAAAATCGATACCGTTTCGTTTTAAATCGGCCCTGAGATTGGAAAGATCGGAAACGAAAGGCGCGTAGTGTTGAGGATAAAACCAACTCCAAGAGGGAACACCGCAGAAGTAATAGAAGCTTATCCACTGTATAGCTGTTACGTATTCATTTGCCTGTTCAATTAAAACTTCATCTGTTAAATTCAATCCAAGCTTTGACAGGTAATAATCTCTTTTATAGCTACGAAACTGAAGATTCCAAAACTCTTCATCACCGGTATTATTATTATCATTGAAGGAAAATTTTCCTGTTTCTCCAATCGCGTTTGAACTTCCATTCAAAATGTTTTCTTTTTCTTCAAAATCAAACTCAATCAAATCTTTATCGATGTTCAAAGACTCCATTTGAACGACCAAACTGTTTTCCTCATTATTTTCATTTGTAATCGAGGAAAATGATTTGAAAATCGATTCTTCCTGTTCTAAACAATTCGATAAGACAGGGATTTCCGGAGAATCGGGCAATTCATCATCCAAATTAATGATTCGTTTGGTTATTTCTTCAATTGAATCGGTTTGTTTATCGACCAAAAGTGATTCATCGAAAATATTACACAATGAAACATCAAGATCCGATTGGTTGTTATTGGCGATCTGTTTCTGTTTATTAAGATTGTCTAATTCTTTTCCCAATTTCTCACCGGTTTTACCCAGCATCCATTGCATATCTTCGTAATTGTCAAAGAAATTGTTTCTATCGAATATCGACAAGGCGTCAACATACTTTAGAAAATTCTCCAAATGGAGTTTTCCACAATTGTTTATGTAGCCATCCAATTCCGGCCGAACTTTGATATAAGTCTCCCAAAGAAACGGGAGAGCACTAGTGTGAATGTGAAGATTTGGCAAATGGGGAACGAAATCATTCCCAATTAAAAAGCTCATTATTATCCAATCATCAATGATGCGTTCTAAGCTATATTCCTCTTTCAATATTTCCCTTAAAGCGTTAAATTCATAGTCGATGTATTCTCGCAGCAAAGAAAGATGAAGTAAAAAGAATTTTGTTTCTTCTGCGATATAAGCTCTAAAAAGAAACGCATTATAATTGTTTCCATCAAAGTAAACTGTTCAACCTTTTCATTTTCTTTTTACTAAATGTAACTTCTTCTCTGAGCAATGAAAAATACGGTTCATGGCTGGCGAGACCCAAAATCATCTAATAATCAAAAGAAAACAAAAAAAAGAAATCGATTATCAACAAATCAACACATTTCTTACTAAATCAGCATCAAGTCCGTATAAACAATGTCTAGTGTTCGGATTATATTCTGGTAACGATCGGCGATATCTAATAAATTCCTGGATTTTATGTTCACCTTCACCGGGAGTCTATGAAAACTAAACCACCCAATAACTAAAGCGATAAATATCTACCTCGTGTCCCGAAAGAATAACTTCTACCCCTTGCCATAAGGAATCGGTTCGGATTTTTTTTTCAAGAAAACCCACAAGTGCCTTTTGCAATCGATCCATAAATTCAGTCCCTAACATTATTTATATTCGTCAAAAAAGGTACTAAATCAAACAATTACGATAAGCTTATATGACAATTCAGCAATATATTTATATGACAGTGTAAATGTCAATTTTGATGAATTATTAATAATAAGTCAAAATATTTGGGAAATAAATTTTGTACCAATTGAATTCGACCCAAACAGATGGCATTGAAATCAGACATGATTGGTCAGTGCAAAATAGTTACTGATAATAATTGACGGGATCATTAATTATAATTTTGTCATTGACGAAATTTTCTTATTGAAATGTGGATTTACATGATAGGAATTTGGATCGGAGGGATCTCTGTCGTAATAACGGGCCAAGGCGGATTGATATGCAAACAGCTAAATTTTGGCAATGAAACAGAATTTCATTGTTCTGATATACCTTCGAAAGAAGAATGGAAAAGTTTGTTTCGCCGTATTTTTTTCTATTAATATCTATATTCACTTGCGTTCCCAACAGATAAACTTTCCAAGAAAATCCCATTTGCGTTGATATAATTTCCTTTTTCAGAGATAAAGAATACGACTACAATCCAGACAATAAGATGTGGGCATTCGAACAAGTCAAACAGTCTATCGGATATTCAGGTGAAAAATCTCCAACGATTGGTCTATATTTATATTGGAGAGTGTAAAGTTGCTAATTTGCCGATGAACTTTTTCGAGAATTTAACAAAATTAAACACGGTATATTTAGGTAAAACTAATTGTTAAATTCTCAAATGAATATTAACTTTCTGTAGATTATTTACCAATTGAAATCCTTAAAGAGAATACATTCAAAAACTCATCGAATATCATTGAAATGACATTATCTGGTTTGAGATATTTGAAAAGAATTCATCCGAGATTTCTTGGTGATCAAAATAAATTTGAATCCCTTAACCCTAACCAACTCAAATATAGACCCAATACAACTGAGACCGGTCTTGCTGACAGTATATAACTCTCTGGTGAAATTATATTGGCGGGGAAATGTGCAAAACATTACGATTTCGAAAGAATACTTCCAACCAGTTTCATTTCAAAATTTTGATGTTGGAATATAACGGAATAACAAATACAAATTTTCTAGAATTTCTTTTCACGAATGAATTATCATTAAAAGGCAATCCAATTGGGAAAAGATCAAAAATTGAATTGGAAAAACTACATAACGTTATCAAAGAGTTTAATAAAACTCGATCTATCAAAAACTGGTCTCGGATTGGAAACGGATATGAAATTACCAAATCTCAAGGAGCTGGCACTGAATGGAAATGGAATACAACAAATACCGAACAATATCGAAAGATTTCTCCCGAGTCTCCTATTATTAGAAATTCGCAATAACAAATTGACAACTTTACCAAGTTTAGACTATATGCTCAGATACAAATTCGGTAAGGTCTATTTATTGGGCAATACTTTCAATTGTAACTGTGAAATGATTTGGATACGCTCGATTGAATCGGATCGGATTAAGGATTTAAAGTGTGATAATGTAAATTTAGAAAAATATGTTAAAAACCGAGATTTAACGAAAAGCCGCATTCTAAAATCGAAAATGATATGCACGGAGCCATTGTTAAAATTACAGTTAAGTGAACAATTCAAGTCTTATGATTACACGATTTCTGTGGTCAACGACACATTACAGGTAATCGGTTTTTTATCAAATGTTTTCATTATCTAGTAAGTTCGGATGTGAAAATGAAGGGGTAGATGGAACTGATTGCATAGGGTCGCCTTTAAAACATAAAACAAACCATTTATTTGGAAAGTTAACAATATAACTTATCGCGCTTGATTTTATACCGAAAATACCAATGGAAATAAGTAAGGAATAATGGAATGGGAAACATAGGACAAAACGTAATATGGCAATACTTTTTATTGTTATTTTCCAATTTTATAATAAATGAAAGGAGAAGTACTCCATTTAGTATTGTCCCCTCCCAAGTTTTCTTTTAGCTATTCACAATTAATTTTTAAAAACTTAAAACAAATTTTCAGCATTTGTAAAAGGCGATACCAAAATTAAAATTTATAGTTTTAAAATTAAACAAGTTATTGTATAGATAATTTCATTATTTTTTTGTTTTACTCAAAAAATATTTGAATAATTCAGTTAAAAAAATTAAAATATTAGGAAATCTGGAAAATATAGTTGAGAAAAAGAAAATTTTTTTAATTAAAATAACTAATTATTTTCCAATTTTTACTAAATATGTTTAAAATATTTAATTATTTTTTTTAATTTAAAAATCTATATGAAACAAAAATATGTGATACAATTAGTAGGTAAAATAATTAATAAATTTAGATCTACAAATTCGATCTGTATCCCAACGACTTAATTTCATGGCAATGCATTGGAGAAGGAAACCCAGCCCCAAAACTGAAGTGGATCAAGAATCAACAAACTCTAAAAATCGAAAATCCCCCAATAGACAAGCTCAATAACAAAACTGTCATGAAAAATCTTATAATACCCGATGATTTCGATAAAACAGCAGAAAAAGAAATCTATATTTGTAGAGCGAAATCAATTAGCGGTATTTCGGAGATTCGCTTGGAAGTAACAAAAAAGTATTCAAAAAATCCATTGCCAGCACTTGGACAAATAGATTCAAAGAAATTTACAATTGAAAACGCAAAGCCTTCAATATTGAATTTATTTTTATTAATGATAATAAATGTTTTTATTCGTTGAGACTGTCAGTTTTTATAATGAATTTAATTGGTGATTTGAATACAATATTTAATAAAATTTTATTTACAATTAATGTTTGTAATAAATTATCTATTAACATTATTTTTAATAATTATCATTACCTGGTGTAATAGCATTAGAATCAAATCTTTTTTCATCAGGAATTGGAATTCCACTTTGAATAGCAGATATTTCGCGATTTATGGCTTCTTTAGCAGATCTAAAGTCTATTTCAATTTGCAAAAATCAAATCTTATTAATTAACTTGAATCGACGAGCTCTTTGCTGATTCATTTTTGCTCTGGGGGCAACACCATCAACGGCCAGAAAAAATACATCTTTAGGTTTAACAATTTTAAATAAAAACTAAATGTAGTTCAATAATGTACACAATGCAATCTACCAAACTTCGATATAGTTAAAAACATTATTAAATATGTCTGATTCATTAATTCGAAATTGAACATTAGTATCATCAGGATGTGAACATATATGTATTATTCCATTCATATCCAAATATAAGCAATCAAAATCAGGAATCTAATAACGTAATATAGAAGAAAAAACCATGAAAATACCTGATTATTATCAACAGATACACTGAGACAAGGATAACGTTCACTAATCCATCTAAAAAATTTTGGTACTCCCATTTTTTTATACGAAATAAAAAGTAATTCAAATAATTATGTAAATAAAAATTAATTTTAAATATTTAAACAAAGAAAAAAGAATAGTTTTAGTCCCCACATATTACATTACTTCTTAAAACTAGAGTATTATTATATTTCAATTATTATAAGAATTTTTTTCAATTTTTACCTATGATTTCTTTCATTTGACATTGTATTTATTAAAATATTGACTATGAATCAGTAAAGATATCGATATTTTTTTGATATTCATGAATTTTCGACAGCCTTCTTCAAGTGCGGGTGTAAGATCTGATTATACAAGCCTTATTGTTTAAGAAAGGAAAGCGTAGGTATATTATTGGTTTGTTGTTACTTTAATTTCAATTACTTTAAATAATAAAAAAACCTTATTACAATTGTGTTAATCGTGTCTATTTCATTTCTGTATTAATTTTCTAGTGTACGCAGTTCATTTTCTCTTACTTAAGAGGTTCGTTATTTAAATTTAAAATGCAAAAATCCCGTTTTTTACAAAAAGATAAAAAAAAATTTTAAAAATATTTATTTAAGTAAGATTATGTGGAGTAAAAATGAATTTGTTTGACTTCCCAAATAATATAAAAAATCACACGTCACAAAGTTAATTAAAATTTAAAAACACAAAATATCATAAAAACACTAATTATAAAATTATAAAAACTTTTTTCTAATTTCTCCACTAATAATTTTTCATTGAATTTATTAAAAAGAGAGTTTGAAGACTATAAATCAGTAATATATCGATGTTTTTTGATACTCATGAATTTTCTGTACTGCTTTTTTCAAGTTATATAGAAGTTATAAAGAAAAACACAAAAATAAATAAATAATAAACATAAAGTTATTAAAATAATAATTAAAATAATAAAATAAATGAAGTTTAGCAAGAAAAAAAACACAAAAATAACAAAGTGAAAACAAATTCGAAAATACAAGGCGATATTCAAAATTAATATAAAAATTTAATTAAATTAACAATATATAAAAAGTTAAACATACATGGCAATGATTTAATTATAAGATAACGCCAATCAAACATTCTTTTCACGATATATTTCGACATTACAACTGTGTACTAGCACTGCCCAGTATAAAATAGCCGAATTTTTGGATGGATTATTGAAACCATTAGTACGATCAGAATTTGAATGTAAAGATAGTGTTTAAAATCAAGATATAAAATAACAATTTTACTGTCATCAGCAGAGCCACTGGGATCAGTTTTGAATAATAACGGTTTGTCCATTTCAATATCATAAGATAATGCCATCATTGAACAACCTAATGGTCGCATCTCAGCCGATTGGGTGTACAGCTTATTAATATCCGCAATACAACGACATATTATGTCACAAGGCATTTCATATCCATTTTTATATCTAAATCGAGCTGCTTCCATTTGTGCACGACATACTTGAGATCGATAATCAGGGATCATACCAGTCATAACACCTCCAGTACTTTCAGTAATATTAAACAATCTTGTAGCTGAACTCTTCTCAATCATTTTATCTGGAACCTTTCTTTGTATAGCTACTACATCACAATTATTGCCTCGAATACCAACGGCAAGCAATATACCAAATACATTTGATATTAGTTGGCCAAAAACACCATTGACGTTATCCGATTCAAAAGAACATTTATCCTCGATCATATTGTTTGAATCATAAATCTCTTCATTAAAAGCAGCCATATTTGATCGGAAGCCCATAAACTCCAAAAAACCGAAATCGATAAGTAAATCCAACAATTCGAGTTCAGCTAAAATACACACAAAAACAAAACTCAAAACTCTCGAAACACACCTGCAATTCACAATCCAAAAACAACGCCAGTTCAGAAGAAAAACCAAATTCCACCCAATCCAAGCCACAACCACAAACCATTCTCAATTTTACGCGTCTATGTGCGCACACAACCAAAAACACAAAGAAAGCAAAAAGCGTACACAGACGCGAGCATCGAATTAATCAGATAGTTTTGAATTTGTTTCCTGCACTGCACAATATGATAGACAAAGTGTGGATGAAATAATGGTTTCGTTTGATGTTTGTAGTCTGTTTACTAATGTACCATTGGTTGAAACAAATGATTTATGTTGCTTGTTATGCAATGAAAATATTTCTGAACATATTTTGGATGGAAGAGCATTTAGTGAACTTCTTGTTTTTTCTACTTCTAAAATCAATTTTGTTTTCGATAATGAATGGTATCAACAAATAGATGGAGTTGCTATGGGTTCCCCTTTAGCACCAACTATGGCTTCAATTTGTTTAGAAAGCTTAGGAAAGAAAATTGCATCTTTTCAATGTATGAAACCCACTGTTTATAAACAGTATGTGGATGATATTTTTCTTATATTTGAAAATCAGAGACATGTTGACCCGTTTTTGCATTATATGAATAGTCTACATAAAAACATTGTATTCACATGTGAAACGGAGAAAAAATCATCGCTTGCTTTCTTGAATCTGTTAATACAACGCAAAGAGAAATACTACGAGACAGAGATTTATAGAAAACCAACTGATACTGGTCTCTATACTTTATCCAAAAGTTTTTGTGAATTCAATTATAAAAGAAATATGGTGAAGGGGTTGATTTATCGTGTATGGTCTTTGTCTTCTACTTTTAAAAATTCAGTAAAATGTGTTGACAAATTGGTTGAACTGTTAATGAAGAACGGTTTTTTCAAAATCCTTTTTATTAATTATGGTGAAAGAGACTGTTAACAAATTTATTAAAAATCCTAAGGATCCATGTTTGAGAAAATCTGGATGTGATGTTGTTGAGATGTGTGAGTCTGATGAGTTAAATAAATTAAATAGTGTAAGCAAGGATGATGAGCCTAAATTTGTGTTAGTATTGCCGTACTCATAAGGTTTTAAGAATTATAAAGTGAAGATAAGAAAGCAGTTAGGGAATTTAAACTATTGGATAGTGTCACCTTCATGGAAAGTACGCAATATGTTTATTAATAAGTTAAAAACTCCGGTCGAATTGTGTTCCGATCTCGTTTTTCAGTTTATATGTAATGGATGTAATGTCACATACATTGGAGAGACTTCCCGTCATCTCTGTATTCGAGCTCGAGAAAATTATAGACCGAAGGCTTTGACCCATATTAGTGAGCACAATAAGAACTGCAAGATTAAAATAGGTATGTCTGATTTTAAAATTTTATTAAAAAATTTCGATAATTATTGGGAACGTGTGATTTGTGAGGCGTTGTTGATAAAGTCATTGAATCCGAAAATTAATGTGCAGAATGCAGTGAATACTTGAGTGTTTAGAGTGTTTTTAAATATTTTTTTTGTATATTGTATTTATTGATTGTTGTATTAAATTAAATAATTAATAAAATATTTAAATTATTAAATTAAATTTTGAATGCTAAAATTTTAAAAAATAATATATTAATTTAATTATAATTTTTTAAAAATAATTAAATGTTTTTATTAAATAAAAAATCTTTTATATAATTAATAATTTTTTTGCAATCCTTAATTTGTATAGTTATTATATCCCATCTGATGATGACAGGAAAACTGTCGAAATATATCGTGAAAAGAATGTTTGATTGGCGTTATATTATAATATATAAAAACACGATATTCCGACATAGCCTTTATAAACACTAAAGTAGAATCTGACAAAATTAATCTGGTACCAATACCACTTTTGAAAAAAGCATTTGTAAATTCTGCAACTTCATTAAGTGAGTATAGTTTATTTGAGTATGATCCCTGCTGCTGAGTTGATTATTAAACTTATATTCAAAATTAGAATCTCGCAAATCTGAATTTCAACCATACAGAAGCGGTTCGTTGCCGACCACACCTATGACGAGGAGAAAGTGCTAGGTTCCAATAAGAATTAATGACCGATTGTGTTTTTGACTAAAAAAAATTCGCAAATACACTGGCAAGATATAAGACGTAGTTTGATATACCTCGATGATAGTTAATTTAACCAGTTGAAGGTCATATATAATTTGAAATGGTGATTTTGGTGATGTCCGTGCTGAGGATACTGTGAGCAAGGCACAGATGAAATTATTGATAGATGTTGTTCATTAAGAATATACCGATCGGTGATTAAAATATATGAAAATAAACTATATAGAATTCTTTAACAAGTTGGCAGAGCGACAAGATGAAGAGAAAATTATACAGTGTGAATGAGTGAGTTGTTTGTAGTTCCCATCTATTCCTAAACTATTAGCTGTACTCAAGAGCACCTGCAATTACATGAATAGTGTACTTTAAGTAATAATATTAATGTCTCACATTAGTTAATTGGGAAAAATTCCCCTCATTTGCAAGTTGATTTATTTTGGTGATCTTGGTGTTAGAGTAGCTTGCAAGTATAAGCAGGCACCACACCTTCGCTCTTTAGATCTTGTACTATTCTAAATATCCGCCATACTCATCACGTTTGCATCAACACCAACTAAAAGTGCCAGAGATTTGAAAAATGTCTTACGAAAGCGTCAAAACTATGAATAAAGAAAATTAATCGAAGTCAGGTTCTTTTCATTATTTGTCAAAAATAATGACATTTATTTAGAATATTTACTACAAGGTTTCTCTCAAAAGTTAGTTATTGGAAAAATATTTTCTCCAATATAAACTCAAAAAATTAACGGTCATTTAGTTAGTTAGTATTTTGGCTGTTGACAAAGATATCTCTATATGATTTTTGGACTTGACCGTATAGACTTAATTAAAATCTAGTAAACCTGGGAGAGAAAGGGTCAGTCGATGGTAAGAATATCTTTTTAGGGCATTCCTTAAATTTCTCGGATGATGTTCTTAAAAATGTTTCTAAAGTAAAAAACTTGACTTGTTTAGTTCAATGAATCTCGGTGTACGAGGTTGAACTATAAAGGGAGGGTGATCGATGGTGATTTTCATATATGGATGTGCCGGTTGATTGAAGGAATGCGTGGTCATAATTTGATTAATTTTAGATTTATATATGGTTGACCCTAAAAGGTATGTGAAGACGAAAAAAAATCAGAGGTGAAAATCAAAAGAAGTTGTTATAATAATAATATATTATAAATTATAAAAAATAAATCTTTTAAACAAATGACTAATACGATAAAAAGGATTATTCTATAATTGAAATCTTTTAATATTTACTCTACAACAATTACTTATCTTTTTATTTACTTCTTAAAAAAGACTTCATAATGTTATCAAATATTATTAATATTATTATTATTATTATTATTATTATTATTATTATTATTATTATTATTATTATTATTATTATTATTATTATTATTATTATTATTATTATTATTATTATTATTATTATTATTATTATTATTATTATTACATAAACATTATTAAATCTTACAAACATATACTATGCTATCTAATATATAAGAATGAAAGTTTGTTTGTTACCCATAGAATTCCCCACCGTTGGACCTAGGGTGCTGAAATTTTGCATGTGAGCCTCATATGACTCGGAACATAGGCTATAGTTTTTTTTCACCAGAAGGAAAAACCAAAAATATAGTCTATCGACAAGCTTTATCATAAGTGATATATAAATTACATGTACTTTTTTTTAATTAAATTTTTATGAATTTTTTAAATTATTATTTTTAAATGAATGAATTGAAATAAATTTCTTTATTTTGAATCTGTTTACTATTTTTTAAATCGTGCAACGCCGGGTACCCCAGCTAGTAAATATTAATAATCAAATAATATTTTTTTTCTCATAATTTATAAAGTTATTATAAATTTTTGTTTTGTAATATTAATTTATAAAATCCGTATAGTACAAAAGAATTATGCTATAAATATTTAAAAAAGAAACAAAAAGCTCACATTTCCGATGACATAAATCATAAATTTCATTTTCTAAAATGAATAATAGTATTAATATTAATTTAAAATAAATCATTTACTATGTTCAACAAGTTCTTCATGTTCCTTTCGCGATGCAGCTTTTTGAGTCGCATATTCTTGCATTTTCAATTGACTTCAATGATGATGATGCGTACATTTGTTTATCTAAATAATGATATAATGAATGTTAAACATTACTTTTATTTCCATGCATCTTTTCTTCGAGAATACTTAGAATTAATTAATGATTAAATTTAAAATCATAGGCACCACCTTAGCAATCACCTATAGTTATAACCTAAATTTGTTAGTTAAGATTGTTGTTAATAAATTTTCATCCTAAACAATATACAAAATGTTATTAAACCATTATAATTGTTTAAATCAATTGTAAAATGAATGGTAACGGTTTCACTTCAAGAACAAACTATTGTAATAATCAGGGCCGTAACAAGGCATTATTGCGCCCTGTGTGGTTCATATATCTGGCGCCCCTAAAATCCGAGTTCAAAACACCCTACTATAATAATTATAATATTCATGTTAAGATTGTTATTCATCTCCAGCTATTATAATAGGTGGTAATGCTCTTAAAATTCTGCTGCTAATTGAAAAAATGGCAGGAACCCATTTTGTGGACTAACATTTTACAAAATACACACCTACGAGGGCATGTTAATGGACCAGTCCAACCAGTAATGTTAAAGATAGGCTAGCTAGGGTTCCCTTTTTTTCTATTAACATAAAAAAATGTTACATCCCAGTTTTGCGCCCCTTTCAGATGTGCACCCGGTGCGGCTGCACCGCTTGCACCACCCTTGTTACGGCCCTGGTAATAATTAACATTTTAGATGAGTTTTTGAAAAATTCAGTGAGCGATAAGTTATTAGAGAAAAACATAAAAACAATGATGAAGATTTATCTCCGGGGAATAATGTGTGTCCAGGGAAAACAGGTGTCAAGGATTCATTTTAGGGAGATAGTGTGAATAAGCAACAATATTCAAGCCAGTTTCTTTTTACATGAACATCAAATGTTTTTCCTGAATAAAGCGATTTTCTCTAGATTGTCTAATTTCGGTATTACCGGAATTACAAAATAAAAAACCGGTAATTACCGAGATTTATTAATTTCGTTAAAAATGATATATTTTAATTATATTTTAAGTCCTATTTCTTTGCTGACTGGCATTTCATGGTCTACGTCTACATCAACACAAAACAGATGGGTGTACATTTCTAAAAAAGCTTTTATATTTTATGACCTCCAATATATCTAATTTATCTGGACGGATTGGAGTCAGCGAATGGCCGTCGGAAGTAATTCCGATACATTTGATGGCTCTTTTGAATATCAGGTAAAAAAGGCCGGCCAGAAAGGCAAGATCTTTTTCGGTCTGTTTCTCAAAAGAGTCGCCAAATTTATACAGCTTTGTTTTGACATCCTTGCTGATCAGTAATACGCGCAGCATAAAAAGAATCGGTTCGTCAAGTTCGTCGAGACTTTTTCGTGTGGAAATTATTATACACAATTCAACAAAAAATACATAAAAGTTTCGACGTTAAAAGTTTCTGTAAAAGGTAAATTTTTAATTATTTTTTATTAATTATTTATTTTGTATCGATTATATATTTTTAAATAAATAATTATTTTACAGCACAATGAACGGAATGAAAGAAACGCCATGGAAATACTTCAAACGGGAAAAGGATACTGGCATATGCCAAATACAAGCTTGCGGTAAGCGCATCAAAGCAGCTGGTAGCAGTACTAGTGGATTACATTCCCATTTAAGAACCAAGCACAATATTAATTTATTAAAAAGATACCATGATCACACCAATAACGATGCTGTTGTCGAAACATCGGAAACTATTCGTTCTGGTCAAATAGCATCGTTTTTGCGGGAAAAAATCGACGACTCTTTGCCAGCTATAATATCGCGTATGATCGTTGTAGATGGTCTTCCGTTTATTTCAATATGTAAATCATACGATATACGAAAGCTGCTTGAAGGGAAATATGAAAATATTCCAAAATCTCCAAGTGCCATACAAAATATTGTTATCAATTATGGAAAAATGCCAAGAAAGAGGTAACAGATGAATTACTGTTAGAAAGCGCAAGTTAATCAAATTCAGTTTAACTCTTGATGAGTGGACATCGATTAGAAATCGTAGATATTTAAATGGCACAACTTTTTGGAACCTCGGCCTCAGCAGAATTCACGGGAAAATGCCAGCAGAAAAATGTGAAGAAATTTTGAGAAATAAATTGGAAAATTTTAACATATCTTTAAAAGATATCGTCGGCTGCACAAAGATGGTGCATCAGTAATGCGCAAATTTGGATCTAATTTAAATATTATTCAACAATTATGTATGGTTCACGGTATACAATTAGCAGTTGTACAATTTTATATAAAAAAGATAAACCAACAGAAATCGACGAAATTGAAAATCAAGACCAGGAAAATATTGAAATTGAAGACGAGGAAGATATTGAAGATGACTCGGGTATTAAAATCATGTTGGACGATTCTCTAATTAATGATATTAAAGATCGTAGCGTCATTTTTCTAATTAATAAAATTAGAACGATTATAAAAATATTTAAAAAATCACCTACAAAAAATGATGAAGTTTTGCAAAAACATGTGATCGAACAGTTTGGAAAAGAAAAGTCATTATTATATGACTCAAAATCAAGATGGAATAGCTTGTTAGCAACACTGGAAAGATTTTATGAGCTCAAAGATTGTATTCGTAAAAGCATTATCGATTTGAACTTAGATTTTGCATTTAATCAGGCTGAATTAAAATTATTGCACGATATTATATCCGCTTTGCAGCCAGTAAAAGTTGCCGTGGAAGCTCTTTGCAGATCAGATATTAATTTACTTTCTGCAGATGTTGTATTAATATTCATGTTAGATGAATTAACTGCATTGAACAGCGCATTAAGCATCAAATTAAAAAGTGAACTTGTTTACAGAATACAAGAAAGAAGAACAATTTATTCGAAAGTTTTACAATTTCTATACAACCCAAAACAACAAAATCACAATGATTACAGCATATTTAAATTACCTTCGAAAACAACGATAACCAAATTAATAATAGAATTGATAGAGAAATTAAATTTATATGAAGAGGAAAATGAAAATGAAGATGATGAAAATCCTGAAGAAGTTATTTTAAATAAAGATATGCCGAGTGACAACAATTTTTGCTCATTAAAAGAAAAATTATATAAAAAATGCATCAAAATCTTCATTATAATGTGCGAAATGAAAGATTAAATAAAAGCTCGAATTTACAAACTACGATTCGCAAAGAAATGAAAACGTTTTGCGAGGAAAACATTCGTGGTAAACATTTAGAAATGGTTTACCAATATTTAAAAACCATTCGTCCTACTAGTGTAGAGTTCGAGAGAGCCTTTTCAGCCGCAGGATTAATTTGCACGAGAATAAGGTCTAGGTTAGCAGAAGAAAGTTTAGATACATTGTGTTTTTTAAAATCCTATTTTAATACAAAAAATATTGTAAATAAATTCATTCTATTTTTTTTCTGTTTCTTTTTATAAAATATTTTGATTTAATAAACGTAATGTTATGATTTGAATATATGTATTGTAATAATATAATAATTAGTTTTAATAAATTGTTTGACCTCCTCATTGTTATTCAATTTTATCGATTAATAAAACATTTTCAAAAAAATTTTATTGTATCTATTATAAAATTTAATAAATTTAATGATTATGAAAATTATTAACGTAAATCATCAAATTAATTAATTATTAATAACCAATAGTTAACAAATTAATGGTAAATGAAACAATTGGGAGAATTAGTAATAGAAGTTGAATAAATGAAGACGGTATTACCGTCGATAGAAATAATTTTTTCGGTAATACCGATATTGCAAAAGTCGGTATTTTTGGAATCCCTAATTATTTTATATTTGAATAGAAGCCATATACAAAATTCTATAGTGACAATAAAGTAATATCATTCAAAGAAGATGACAAATGGTATCAAGTTAAAGGATAAAAATAGCGCTAATGGAGCAATATTACCAGTTAGGGCAATTCTCAGAGGAAAACTATTTATTAATTTTTGATGTTATAGTTGTAAATATTTTTTTCTGATTAAATGTATTAAATTCTTGAATTTTAATAAACAAAAATATTACAATTAGTTAAAATAATAATAAAAATATTTTTAATCTTTGTTATACTGCATCATTTAAATATATAAAACTTTGCCTCAGAAATATTGATGAATATTAATTATAAAGGAAAAGTTTCGATGAAAGTAAGTCATAACATGAATTTTCCTTCAACAAAACGCCAACAAATCATTGATAGAAATGGAAAATATCTCATTATATTTTTCAAGACAGGAAATGTCGTATAATGGGTTGTAGGAAGCCTATAGAAAGTTTACATAATGATATAAAATATCTTCAACTTCAATGATATTCAGTGATTGCTGATATTGGAGAAACAGTTAATTTAAATCAGTTATCCACTAAGATAACTTTTTTATAGGAACGAGAAATATTTCCATGTTTGAGACTTGTAAAATATAACCCATTTTGTGTAAATGTATTTTTCACTGTTAAATCGGTTATACTTGGTTGATAAACTCTGCATTATAATTTGTTCGTAAATCAAATTATAACGATTTAAAGAATTTGATTGGTTCAAGAAAATTATAAATGATGTAAACTTTACTACTTTCTTCAATTAATAATGACTCAACTTTCGGAAATAAGTAATATTTGATTGTATAATTATTGTATTTTCTTTAGAATTTCTCAAAAATCTTAATGTATTAGACTACGCACTAGTATAATTTTCAAATTTTATAGCGGGGAGGAGGGGTTGGGGGAAAAATGCAAGTATTCACTGCATTCTGCACATTAATTTTCGGATTCAATGACTTTATCAACAACGCCTCACAAATCACACGTTCCCAGTAATTATCGAAAATTTTTAAAAAAATTTTAAAATCAGACATACCTATTTAAATCTTACAGCCCTAATTGAGCTCACTAATATGGGTCAAAGCCTTCGGTGTATTTAATAATAAATAATTTTTTTAATTTATTTTTTTGTATATTATACGTATTGATGGTTGTGTTAAATTAAATAATTAATAAAATTTTTTAAATTATTAAATTAAATTCTGAATGCTAAAATTTTAAAAATAATATATTAATTTAATTATAATTTTTAAAAATAAATAAATGTTTTTATTAAATATAAATTTTTTTTATATAATTAATAAATTTATTTAAAATCCTTAATTTATTTAGTTATTATATCGCACTTGATGATGACAGGAAAACTATCGTAATATATCGTGAAAAGAATGTTTGATTGACGTTATCTTATAATTAAATGATTGCCATGTATGTTTAACTATTTATTATTATTATTATTATTATTATTATTATTATTATTATTATTATTATTATTATTATTATTATTATTATTATTATTATTATTATTATTATTATTATTATTATTATTATTATTATTATTATTATTATTATTATTATTATTATTATTATTATTATTATTATTATTATTATTATTAATATCTTTGTAATAATTTTTTTCTGATTTATTACACTACGTGATGTTTTCAGATATTCGTTTGAATTCAAACCAAAATAATTTTGTTTGGCTGCTTGTAAAAATTTATCGTTTCTACTAGTTTGAATATAAATATATCGCATATTTTGTAAATAAAACTATAAAAGATTCAATTTTGTAAATTTTGGTTCGCAATTACAAAATTAATGTTACATTTAATTTAGCTGTTCCATTTCTATTTATTATTTTATTATTTTATTTACAAAAAATATACCATTGTAAGAGCACATAAAAAAGAAAGTTTTTAAAGTTATAGAAACCTTTGTAACTAAAGTGATTATGGATAATAAAAACAACGAATTCTAACAATTACGATAATCTGAATACGATACAGAGCTATAACTAATGCATTAAAACACTCAATAAAACCTCTATATAAACTATATTGCATGTCATTAAAATATATTTTCACAGACTCTACAATTAGTTTGGTCTCATCGATAGGGAAGTCGACTTCCGATAGTCATTCGTTTTAATATACCATAGAATTTCCGGACTGTGCAAACAATTTATTACTGAAAATAATTATTCCAACATATCCATATTTTATCAATACGATGAAATATTTTATTATTTTTATTATAAAAATAATAATAATAATAATAATAATAATAATAATAATAATAATAATAATAATAATAATAATAATAATAATAATAATAATAATAATAATAATAATAATAATAATAATATATAAAGTAAGGGTGTAAAGTTTTTTTGTCGGATGTCTTACACTTTAAAATAAACAACACAAGCTGCAATTCCCAATATTAGACCAGTTTCGAGCTTTTATCTCTCATCAATACTATGCAGGAGACGCGAAGATTTCTCTTCGCGTCAGTAAGTATACAATATTGCTGATTCAGCTTTATTGCATACATAGGGAAAATTTGTTACTAATTTGTTAATTTGCAAATCCAAGAAAACTTCGTAAATTTTTAACATATTTTGGGGTTTCGAAATCTTTAATTGCGATAATTTTATTGTCATCAATGTGTATTCCTTTTTCGTTTTTGATACGCCCTAAAAGTTTTATTTCTTATTTAATAAAATAAAATTTTTCTGGACCTATTTTTAACCCAGAATAACTTATTCTCTGAAATACTTTTTTTATTCTCCTTTAGTGGTCTTGCAATGAAGACAAAAATATTGATATGTCGTCAAGATTAACAAAAGCTTCTTTACCATTCAGTCGTCCTAATACTTCATTCAAGAGGCCTTTGAAATGTTGCAGGAGCAGCTGCAATGCCAAAAGGCATAGGGTTAAAACAATATTAAGTATTATTTATGGAAATTCCTGTTAATATAGATTCATCTTGTAGCTCAACTTGATAATAAGCATTTTCTAAATCAAAGGTGGTAAAATATTTGGCACCATACAAAGTATCTAACATTTCTTGAGTATTCAGAATGGGAAATATTGGTCTTTCTGTCATTCCATCTAACGCTCTAAATCTAAACATATCCTAATATCATCTTAATCTTTCTTTTTTAACACACACTAAAAGTGAGTTCCAAGGTTTCCTCCATATCCTTAAATTTTTTCTCAATTTTTTCAATTAGATGGTTAATAACAATAGGTTTACTTTTGGTTAATATACCAAGTTTTACTAAATTGGTTTTGCCTACATCCCATTTATGTTTCATAAATATATTTTCATTAAAAAGAAAAATAAGAAGAACGATTAAACCAAAAATAAGACAAAACATCACGAAATTTATTTTTTCGCTCTCAAAGCCTTTTTGAATATATATTAAATATAAACAATAGAGACACTGTTGGTCGATCGCAGTAAGCCATATCCTTACAATAATCTAATTTTTTTTATTAAACAAATACAAAATACAAATAAAGGATATGTCATCAAAAAACAGCCGAACCCATACGAACAACATAAATAGCAACAGAAGTTATTTTTTTAACTCCTACGAAATACACACAATAAATTCCACATCTGACACCAATTATGCTGTTTTATTCTTGCATATCTGTGTAAGAATTTGCAGTTCTCAGCAGTGGCTTATTTTATTTACTGTAAATGTAATACTGTGTCATCTGTTTGTACTCTCAGCACATTGTGATTATTTATTTTGTTAAATTTTATTTTATTTATTGACCATAATTTTAATAAATATTTCTCAACTTCAACCACCCCCCCCCCTTCATAAATTCCTGGTTACGCCACTAGTTCCCAGTAGTCACCGTTTAAAAAATTTATGGAGAGACAACTGGGTGAATGCTGAGTATACTTCTTACTGAAAAATAATAATAAAATGATAATAATTATAATGATAAAAAATTCTTCCAATTAAAACAAAGAATAATATGATAAATGATAATATTATTAACTATTAATTTGATATTTAAATAAATAGTTTTTCATGAAATATATCTTCTGCCTTTATTTTCTGCTTGGTTTAATTGTTGATATGATTCTTTTTTAGACTTACCAACCATACTATTTTAGAGAAGTACAATACTCTTTTTAACCTTCTACTCTTTTGTACTCTCACTTTTGTATTTTTTTAATTAAAAGTACTTTTTTTTAACAAATTTTCTATTGACTTACGCAAAATAAAGTCACGCAGATTCACAAAAATAAATTATTTTATTTAACTCTTCTCTATTGGTGACACATTTAAAATCCTTATATGGAAGTTTTGGCTTAAGGCCCACCCATACAAATTATTTATATCAATGTAAAGAAGTTCTGTATTGTCGGAGGATACTACATGGTGTTTGTTAACAAATTGTTAATCCACCACGGATCGATAGGAGATTTCAAAGTCATTAAAGCGGAACTCCTGCTCATGCCTGGAATGCTCAAGAAATTAAGAGGTTCAAGTCGATTATGTGCAATAGATTTTGAACGAAATTGTTGAAAATAGTCAGCTAGTAAGAAAACATCCAATTTAAGATATAACATCATGTATTCAAACAATGATTCACAATGAAATTCTATCCAGATATGTTGTGCCTTTTCATATTCATCGACCGTGACTCCTTCCCAAATTGATGGTAAGTCATACGTATCTTTTAAAACTTCTAAAGAAGTTACGAAATTATATGGGAATATACCATTTGAATTAACAATAGTCCCCCTAAATTTGGCTGATGTTAAAGGCAGAGATGTCAGGGATTTTTACTGCGTCATTTAACTGGAACTAACAAATTGACAAGAATCGATAAATTTAATGCTTTAACTATCAACTCTTGTTGTCTAAGTCAAAAGCTTTTCGCTGCTGGTAGGAATACAACTAATATCCCCATTTTTCATTTCATTTAAACCATATTTAAGAATATGATGTAAATCATATCCACGTAAATTATGAAAAATTAAAGGCATGATAAACCTAATTTGTCTTGAAATATTACATTTGGAACAAGCAGCCCCTAATGATCATGACCCGTGTAATGATCATGATCTTTAACTGTTTTTTTAATAGTTTATTGCACAAGTAACAAATGGTTGAAGAACGAAAGGATCTTTACTGGTCAGAAGAAAGAAATTCCATTTTCTTGTTGGAATTATTTAAGAAGTAAGGTAAAACTATTTTTTCACCAATGTCATTTATTTCAGTCAAAAACTGTTCAATACAGTTTAAACCATAAAAACTCTTATATATCTTTTATATATCTTTTCTTATATATATTTTCGCCAGTAAAATTATTAATTAATAATAGTCCGGCTGAAATCGGCAAGTGGAGATAAAAATATTTATCGTCCTTACGTAAAACAGCCTCAAAATCAGCATATTCAACAAACGGAGGAGTCACAATCTTAGACCAATCTTTAAAGATCAAGTTCTTATCGGAAGGTAAACTATACAAAGTTGTACCTAGTTGGTTTTGCTCACATAATGCCTGATGTTTCTTAAAAGCTTCAGCCTTTCTGAATCCATTCAAGCATCGTTCACACCAAATACTCTGAATTCTAACATTTGAAACAGTATTAAAATTCAAGAGCCTGTCAAGATTAGTAACTGCTATGTAATGAAAAGAGTCACTTTCCTCCAACAAAATTAAATTAATGGGAATTTTTACCTACAACTTTAGACCTATGTATGTCATCTACAAAAGGATGTTTCAAAACTTCCTTACCATTAACATTTATTAAGTCAAATTCATCATACGAAAGAACATTAATCATAATTTTTAGACTCAAATTTCGGGATATTACACAATTTCATTGGCAAATCAGAAGACTCGAAGACAAGATCAGATGGATTATAACTAGATGCTCTATTTCTGGCATAACTACTGACATCATATTTTATAATAGATAAAATACTATAGATGAAATACATATCGTCAGTGTTTTTCACATTAACCGTACAATATTTTAAGAATAATTTTGAAGGAGTATCAATACATCCGTGACCACTCAACCTACTTATTTGTGAATATTTTGTCAATTTAAAACTAATTTCCTTAATTTTATTAAATGACCAGTTGCTACCATTTTCACAGACTTCAGTTATTTTTTCATTCAAAAGAGCAATACTGTCATCTAAAAAAAGTATCACTCGTGGGTTTCGCCGAATTAGATATTATAAAAGACTGGAATTGTCCATTTTTTTCAAATTCTACATCAATGCAGAATTGAATTTTAACATATCCCATTTCGGATATAACAGAATTTAATTTAGTTAATAATGGTGCAGGGATAATTAATTTATTTAAATTTAAAGAAACCATTTTAACAATAACATGTGCCTTATTCAAATTAAATTTAATTAAAGGTTCATTAGAACCACCATATTGAACAAGATTTTCGTCATTTGATGAATGAACATCTTCATCATCGAAATTAACAATAGTTTCACTGGTTGTGGACAAACAGTAACAATTCGTCTTTTATCTAGATTAATAGATACAAAAAGATTCTTCTTTATACAAGAAAATTGATTTAAATGTGCACAGTGTTGACTATAAAAGTCAGAACAAGTTATATTTTGGGATGAGACATATAAAGAAAGTGACTCTTTTATTCACATATCGATAGTATTTTTTCATTATTTTATGGAATTGCGGTCATCACGGACAATAATACATTGACAATAATTCGGGTAAAATATCTGCAGATTTGGAAGTACTTCCATTTTAATTTAACTTGGAGGTTGATTTGGAAATTCATGATTCGATTCACGACAAATTGGATGATTTTCCAGTTGCCACTGAAAAGATGTGTCCATCTGGCTCTAAAGTTGAGAAGTTGATGCTTACACATCATCGAAAGAAGAACTATGTTCTTCATTGAAGACTTCTTAAGCTTTTTCTTTCTCTTTATGTAAAATAATTTCATGTACATAGGGCAATTAAATTCACAAACGATAATATTTTTAAAGATTACATCGATACCAATACCCGACTTAGGGCGGAATCGAGTAATGCCTTGGATAAAACTTATTATGAGTTATTAAATAATAGTCTTTAAGGCAAGACCGTAGAGAATCTGAAAAAACGTCTGAATTTGCGGTTTTGTAATTCGACTTCTAGGCTGATTACATATACATCTAAACCAACTTTTAAAAGGACTTAGTATCAGTCTTGCTAAATAAGGAAGCTATTTGTTTAGATAGACCCAGTTACATTGGCCAAACTGTACTGGACTTATCGAAACTTAAAATGTATCAGTTGCAGTATGAAGAGTTACAAAAATATCTTAACGAATTCAACTGTAAAATTAATATCGTTGCAGGTTATACGAATTCATTTTTCATTGAAGTAATTAATTTGTAAGCTTAATGTTCTTTTACCAGCCATGATCCGTGATAATTTACTAGACACATCTAATTACGGTTCTAGTCATCCATTATATAGACTCTGTCATTGGGAAGTTCAAAGACGAGAATAAAGGTCTTAAATATAAGGAGTGGGTTTTTCTTAGGCCAAAGTGTTATAGTTTGTTAAGTGATGACGAGACAAATAAAGCTAAAGGAGTAACATTGAAAGGTAGTGACATAACAAAAGTTATGCATATAGGAATTATATGGGAGGTGACTCATTTGCTGTTCAATAATTCGATCCAGATCCATCATATTCGCAACTCAAAGAATCAGTTATTTAAATAAATCTTTGTTAAAAAATTTGTTTTTATTGATTTTTTTTAGAATTAAATGTATAATAAGTTTCACTAATATATTTTTATATTTTGAACATTTTTGTCTCATTTTTCGTAAATTAGTAAAAAAGAGTATTAAGAATAACAGATAAGAATTAATAATTTAAATTTAAACTAAAATAAATTAAATTAAATAACAAAATAAAGAAATAAATAAAGAAATAAAATTATAATAATTAATTAATTAAATAAAAATAATGAAATAAAAGGAAATAATTAATGGAAATATTTGTTAAATTCTGATTAATTATTTAGTAATAAAGGGGGGGGGTACCAAATTGCTGCCGTAAGCTCATATATACCTACTCTGCTGTTATACAAATAAAAATACAATGCGGTTTAACCTTTGATATTAAATTTTGTTGTCAATAAAATAAAACATAAAATTTTTCGTGTCCTGGTGATAATAAAATATCAAATTTTCTCACCAATAATATAAATCTTTGTCGTGGTGATATTAGAACGTAAGTTTTTTATAATTAATTTTTGTAAAAATACTGTGTAATTTTGTCATGCACATTAGTTTTTTTGTTTTTTATAATATATATTTTTTAGCATAAGAATGTCTCGTCGAAAATGTAAGTTTAATGATGATATTCTAAAACTATCCGATGTTTAAAAAATCAAAGATTGATTATGAAGCAATTTGTGAAACATGTAGTGTTATAGTTTCCATTGCAAGTAAAGGCAAATCAGATTTAGATCAGCATTTGCAATCTGTAAAACACCTAAAACGTCTCCAATTAACTAGTGTTCATCGTCATTAAAACATTTTTTGTTATTCAAAACTACAAAATAGAGGAAAAAGTATTAGCAACAGAAGCAACATTGGCGTTTCATACAGTAAAACACCACAATCTTATAAATCTTGTGATTGCTCTACAAAATTATATCGACATATGTTCAAAGACTCAAAAATTGCTTCTTAAACGGAAGCAATCGTTAATTTTGTATTGACTCCGCATTCTTTAAAAACAACACTATAAAGGTTTACTGATAAAAGCATTTGCTACTGTTGGAGTAAGCTCGGACGGATCCAATCATGGAGCAACCAAAATGTTTCCCATTTTGATTCAATATTTCCACAAAGAATTTGGTGTTACCCAGCGTTTGTTGGAAATTAAATCTGTCAGTGATGAAACTTCAAGCACAATAAGCGATTTGATTGTAACAACATTAGAAAACTGTAATTTGAAACAAAAATGTATAGCATTTACTGGCGACAATTGTAATACTAATTTCGGTGGTGTAAATAGGAAAGGTAAAATATATATTTTTCATCAGTTGCAGAAATCATTACGTGAAAATTTAATTGGTATAGGTTGTCCATCACACATTTTAAATACTTGTGTTCACCATGCTTTAGATGGTTTGTCAATAGATCTAGAATCTCTGGTGCTTAAAATTTATAATTATTTTTCTATTTATACTATTTAGTACAGAAAGTTTGGTAAGATTTTTGCAACTTTGTCGAAATAGACTATGAGAAATTGCTGTACCATTCAAAAACCAGATGGTTGTCTTTATCCCCAGCAATCAACAGAATATTAAAATTATACCCTGCACTTACTTCTTATTTTTTATCACAAAACCAGACGCCACTGATGATAAAAATGTTTTTTGAAAATCCAATAAATGAAAGTTATCTATGGTTTGTACATTCTATAATGTATGTCTTTCATACAAATATAGAAAAAATGGAAAACGAAAAAAATTCATTACTGGAAATTTCCCATATATTGTGTTCTATTGAAACTATATTAGTCAAGCGAAAAGAACAGGAATTTATTGCCTTAAAAGTGGACGAAATAATTAGAAAAAATCTTGAGCATTGTAGAAGAAATGTAATCAAAAAAGAATTACTACATACATATGAGCAGGTGTGTGGAGTCGTAAAAAAAGTACCGACTCCGACTCCACGAATATGGACATATTTATAAACATGGTGAAAATTAATAATTAATAGAAATGAATCAATATTTATTTATTTTTATTAAATCTTTTAATAATAAAAAAAACTTTATAAAATAACAAAATTAAAAAAAATTAATCTGCATTATTTGTCCTTAGAAATAAAATAGCTAGTTCTTGCAAATAGCTGCTTGTATGATGCGCTTCAGTATCCCGTACCGCCAAAGTTCGTTTAAGATTTTTTTTTCATCAAGGAACTGGGTGTTAATTGCAAAATAATTAACTCTGTGACGAGTACATCCATCCATTCGCTGTTTCAAATTAATAAATTTATTGATGAAAAAGTCTATATTGGGAACCGAATTTGAAAAAAAATTAAAATTAGTTACTGTAACTTTAATGTATTTTTTTTAAATAGGAAATCAACTGAAACACCAGACCTATAATATAATAGTGAAACATAATTTTTTATAACAACAATCTATTTAAAATTTTATCCTGAATATTGTTCAAATTTAAATTAACCACAAACCTTTTTTGTTAACTGGATCAATAACCACTAAAAACGCACTAAATAATTTAAATTATGGCACTTTTATTATTTAATTTATTTACACTTGTTTTGTACGAACAACTTACACTCATCAAAATCTACTTATTGATCTAGTAATTTGTAAAATTTTGTATCGCCAATTTCGAAGAATATTTTTTTTTACAAATTTTTGAAAAATTCTTTGAATTCTTTAAAAAATATTACGCAATAATAAAAATCAATTTTTTTGCCAATTATATGAAAAATTCTTTGAATTTAAAATATTTTGTACATGCACTTGCAATACCGAGAAATTTTACTATTGGAGTCGGAGTCGCGATTTTGTTTAGCGACTCCGACTTCGCTACAAATGTCGCGACTCCGACTTCACAGCCCTACATATAAGAGATGAATTGAATATTTAAAAATATGGACGTCTTTTTTTGACGAGTTTAAAATTTTTAATTGGATGGCATTAAATCATCATACACTAGTATGGTCTGAAATTAAAGAAACTATCAATTATTTAAAACAAAAAGATGTAATAATAAATGATTCTCTTGTTTCACGAAAGTATAGATATGGATGCTTTTTTAAATGATATGAAAGAAAACGATGAATTTTCAAATAAATTATCTGCTGATAAATGGGTTCATTATTTTAAAAGTAAAAATCAAAATTCGAACACTGAAGAATTTTATAAAATTTGCTGTTTTTTTGCTATTCCGGCCCTGAATGCAAATTTAGAAAGAATATTCAGTTTAATAAAAAGCCAATGGAGTGACGATAGAAATAGATTACTGTCAGACTCAATTAAGAGTAAATTGATGGTGCAATATCATTTTAAGCATTTTAATTGCGCAGAATTTTATGATTACTGTTTAGCAGATAAAAACTTGTTATTGAAAGTTTGCAGCAAGGCAAAATTCCAGTTTTCTTAATTAAATAGTTATGCTAAAAATTAAATTATAACTTCATAAAAGGCTACTGAAATATTATAAATTAATTTTGAAAACAATTATTAAGTTTTTCTCGTTATATTTTATCATTAAATTCATTGTACGTTTGAATTATTACATTAATTTTTTTTTCCTGCAAAAAAAGAAGAAAATTTATTAATTAGAAATAAAGTGGTTTTTTTCTGAAGTGTTTTTGTTACTTTATTCAGAAGTTCCCATTCTCCATGTCATCTTACCAAAATGTACTCTTTTTGTTATATTATAATATGGTAACCATATTCTTCTTACTTTTCTTTTTAAACTTGTTGCTTCGATAGTTATTCTCTATAGTTGCTTATTTTCCTATGGTGAATTGATTATTAATTAATTAAAATTCCGTTTTTGGCCTATTATGTTAATTTAAACATTTATAAAAAAAGTAATTAAAATAATGATAATAATAGCAATATGAATAAAACACATAATTTCTTGGAAACAACATACGCAAATCTAAAAAGATAATGATAAAGATCACGATTATTATTATTATTATTATTATTATTATTATTATTATTATTATTATTATTATTATTATTATTATTATTATTATTATTATTATTATTATTATGTATTATTATTATTATTATTATTATTATTATTATTATTATTATTATTATTATTATTATTATTATTAACGAAAAGCACCAAATCCAATATATATATTTTACTACAATATATTTCGACAGAATCACTGTCATCTTCGGGTAGAATTGAAATCAAACTAAATCAATATAAATTGCTCTTTATTTAAACAAACTAATTAACTAATTCATTAATTTTTTTAAATTAATTTCGCTAAAATTTTACAAAATTTTGTTTTTTATATTCGACCTTTAAAAATTATAAAAGTCTTAAAATTTTTAAAACTTTTAAAACTCACAAAAGCTGAAACCAAACAAGATTCTAATAAATTTTCCACAAAATTGTGTTTACTAATATTAATCAATTGCTTCAGTCGATAGTGATCAGGAACTTGAAAACGGAGATGACGGACAGTCATTCCAATGTATGTGGCATTGCACCCATGACATAAATATTCATAACCAAGATCCGAAAACCATCTAAGTAACAACTGAAATCCACTAATAAACACGAAATTCAAACACGAAATTATTATTATTATTATTATTATTATTATTATTATTATTATTATTATTATTATTATTATTATTATTATTATTATCATCATCATTACTATTAATATTATTTATAATATTTATAATATTTATTTATAATAATAATAATATTCCTAAAAAAGAAATTTTGATATTAATTTCTATTTCATTTTCAATTCCATTTAATTGTTAAATTTATCCTAAATCGATTTTGTATTCATTTCTAAAACATGAATGAAAAATAATTAAATGCAATTATTTAAATGATGAAAATTTGAGAATAGAAAATAATTTTCTGATAGAAAAATCTATTGGAAGATTATAAATATATCCCAGAAAATGTATTTCTGGTGCATGGTGATAATTTATTGAAAGATAAAATCTGCTTGGTTTGAAATGATATTAAATAAATTTTGATTTAGCAAAAAAATACAACTTTTAATGGAATTGCCCATGTTAGTTATTCAGTAGTATAATTTGTTGTTGAAAATCTGGTTGACTTTGCATTGTGTACTTAACGTGAATATTTTGTTTTTATCGATAATTTAATTTATTGATTTAATTTAATACATTTATAAATTACTGTTCCAAATATATTATTATTGAAAACCAATAACATGATTTCTAAATCTTCTGCCAATTCAATCTTATTTTTTTACCTATAGAACATTCATTTAATCCAATAGTTCTCAACCAATAGTGCCACAGGTGTATGGAGAGTGCTGCAAGTTCTGTAATTCAGATACAGATAATTTCTAGTTAGTTTAAAACTGCATTTCTTAAACTTGCATTCAATATAATGTTACCTTTTTTGCGTTTTCAGCATAGTTTATTTTAAAAAAAATGTGGAATTAATATTACATCTCGGTAGGACAGAACTTACAATATAATTTTCGGTGTTCTTTACCAGAGTAAAAATTCAACAGCGTAAGTTTTATTTGTACCTAAAATCACAACTTAAGATTTTCACGGACAAAATATTGTTGGAGAAATATAAAAATGTATAAACTAAAATGAACAGTTGAAAATTGTTACAAATTAATTAAAAAATAATTAAATATTCAAAAAGCCATAATAAATATTTTTTGGAGGAGTTAAAATGGTAACCGGAAACAAACGAGAATCTGAAAACCTATAAAATAATATAAAAATGATTGAAGATCAATAGGAGGGGCTAAAACCGAAAAACAAATTAATTAATTAATTAATCTTATTAGTTATTCAACAAGGGAAACTAATAAATTACTAGAAAATCTTGGACTAAATGGGTAAAAAATTAAAGTGTGAAATTCGACCCAATATTCATGTAGTCATCTTAGTAACCGAGATAACAACTCCCATTAATGAAAATGATAGATAAGGAGAAATCCCTATATAAACGAGTGTTGAAACTGAAAATTNTAGATTCCTTTATACAAGGAATAAATAAATGAATAAATTATTAATTTATCCATTGTAATTTTTTTTAATTCTTAATGTTATTTTCAATGTTTATTTAATTTTTTATTCTTAATGTTATTTGCATTATTATTCTAATGTTTATTTAATAAAGTTTTTCAAGTCTTTAAATGTTTTTTTTCAAAAATACCCCGTTGATCGCGACATTTTGCTTAACGCGATCATGTCCAGAACGTATCCCCCGCGTTGAACGAGGGTTACCTGTATATTGAGGAAGCAATGAAAATTTATAAAGAAATTTGAAAGCGATTTAGTCAAAAAAGTTAGCCAAACCAAACTGTATTTGATATTGGAAGTGACATCCATTGTGTATTTCCCCATTTGCATTTTGCAATTAATCAAAGACATGTAATCATTTTTTGTTTGAATAAACGTTATATTTTTGCGATTCAATTATTGATTCTGATGAAACACGTGAAATCAAATCGAGACAGAATTAATATCGACACTTTAATAATATCCCATCAACAGGTTTGGAACTTGATACTAAGAGAAAGTGACGCTAAGGTTAACGGCTTCATGCTGAACGAACATGATTTCGTCGCTAAAAAATTAATCTTAATATCTTCTTTAATTTTCGTTATTTTTCAATTTCCTTGCTGCTCTCTTTCTCTCTCTCTTTTAGACCGTTATGGCCATTTAACAATGTTTTCCAATTTTTTATAGGGATTTTGTTTTCTGTCGTTCACAAATTGTACTACCCGTTCATAAGGACCTGAAACAAATCTAATAAAATTGTTGAGCAAAAACGGACTCTTGGCATAAATTAGATAGATATTCTGAACTATAATGTGTAATAAAATACCATACAAACATAGTCGTAAGTTAAAATCAAAACACGCAAAAACATCAATCAAAGTAAAATAAAAATCAATAACAGCCGCAAGAAGTACCGCAAGAAGTACCGCAAGAAGTACCGCAAGAAACAAACACAAATATAATAAAAAGTTTATAATTAAAGAAAATTCAAATTTATAGCGATGAAAAAATAGGAAATAGAAATAAAATATTTATTAAAATAACGAGAAAATAAATTATAGAAATAAAGAAAATAGAATTTAAGCGAATTTAATAAAAAAACATTAGAAAGTTGTATAATCTCTATTATTAACGCTATTAATAATAATATACACTTTCTATGCGAATGTCTGTATTATCGACAACAATAGGAACTCTGAAAAATTGATGAAAGCAAGTCCAAAATTGGAGTGATAAGACAAGATACATAAATGCAATCAGTCGATGAATAACGAAGTAGAAAGGTGACGGGCAAACGTTTTCAAGCCACGACACACTAATTTACGTTTTCGATATTTAAAGCGGTATTATAAACATATTTGAATTCTTTTTGAAAGTTTTTAAAAATAATAATATATAGAATTGAAATAAAAAAAAATTGAGAATAAGTTACTTAATGTAGGTGCCTGAAACACGCATATTTAATTTTATCAAGTTTTTTGTAATTATTTAAATTAAAATTGCAAATGCATTATTGATGTAATAAACATAAATTACGTTGTTTAAATATTCACCTTTTCTCGCTACCTTTTTTTTGATCAAAAGAAAATTAAAAATGTATTCAAAAACCTGGAATCGTAACAATTTGTGGAACAATGTACCGCCTCACCTCAAAATCATTTGTATAATTGTATTAACATCAATCTCTTTGTTTTTCATATATTTCTGTTTCATCAATGCTCAAAAAACTCTTTATGTTAATCTTGAACTATAATTGTTCTTAAAACTTTTGTACATTTATCATGTTTATATTTCTTCCGTAATGCATTTGTAACTCTTAATTATCATTTCAATATTGTTTTTTCTCGCACTTTTTCAAAACTCATTTTTCCAAAATAACTAGATCAATTTTTAAGGAAGTAAACTTATAAGAATCATTAAGAATAAAAATAATTGCGTATATTGCGTATATAAATAGTTATTAAAATGTTTTTTAAATAAATATTTTATGTTATTATTTAAATAAATAATTAAAGAATGAAAGCAAAGATTATATTTATTAAAAAATTGTCTATTAATCATTAAAGATCGATGTTTATATATATATATATATATATATATATATATATATATATCTTTACTGATTCATAGTCAAGCTTTTTATAAATACAATGTCAATTAAAAAAAATCAGAGGTGAAAATTGAAAAATTTCTTATAATAATATTATTTAGTAAAATACTAGTAAAAACTAGTTGTAATAGCTTTAAAAACTTAGAAATTTTTTAATTGTGTTTTATTGAAATTTAGATTAAATTTAATTTTAAATTCTTAACAAAAAGATTTTTTCGAATTGTTTTTTTTTGAACCAATGATTAGAGAGAAATGGAGATAAAAGTGAAAATCAAAAAATATTTGAAAATTTAACCTGCTAAATCCCAGGAAATCGATAAGAACTATTTATATAGTCAAAAATTCCTTCATTTTTTTGAATATATACTTCACAGCAAAATTCTTAAATTATCATTTAATTGTTTAACTGTATTAAATCATTTGATAAATATATTTTAAATGCTTCTATTATTCTTATGGTCCTACGGTATAATCTTTCAGAACCAAAAATATAACAATCAACCATTACACTTTTAGACAATGGCATGTCCATAAATTCTATGTCCATTAAAACAAATACAATCATAAAACTATTATTACGAATATCAACCAACAAAGTTAATTACGTATTCGACGGGTCATGACAAAGAAACTGTTTGGTCATAATATTATTTTCTAAATTTTCAAGATATTTTGAAAATTTAATAAGTCATTATTAAAACAAAAATAGAAAATAGAAAAACGGAGATCTTTGTATTGACTGAAAATATGAATATATGATAACTCAGTTTACTCATCTATTATGACAAAAACTTTCTCAAGCTTCTCATTGAGTTTGAATTCTCGTAACATATTTTGTTTATATAAGTCATACAATATAAAACTTTTCACATGTAACTAAATTTTCATTCCAAATCTCCAATATTGCAAACGTATAAGTGTGGAGAAATTCAATCTTTTCCAAATTGAATCTACAAGAATGCTCTTACGTAATCAGAATCATACTAGCGTGACATTTTTATTATTTATTTTTAGAAAATACACCAATAAGCAAATAACTCAAAATTGTGTGCTCATTTGAAAATTTGATGGTTGCAAATAAATCTGGCTATATTTCATGTTTTTTCCCTTAATTATGTCCCTGGATCAAGCAGTATGCCAAAAGAACTACAGTGGTTCACTGTTTAAAACCCTCAAATTAACTGATTGATAATTGGGGCAAATAAAACATTAAATATCAATAAAATATCGGTCATGTAAATGATTAAAACTATTGTATTTTATTGTATTTTCAAGTATTTTCAAGTATTTTGACGAGTAAATTAATGAAAGAGGCCTAAATTTCGATTTCCCAAACAATCGCACGCGGCTAGCCCCCTCCTCCAGCATATGATAATATAATGAATACATACCTAAATGAAAAGTCTAGACTCAAAGAGCTTGATAAAAATGAGAAATATTTTTAATAGAATTTGTCTCCGTCATTCATTTAATTTTTGCATTTTAAAAAATTGACATTCAAAGTTTGTGCCAGGAAAAGAACATAATATATTTATGAATATTTTTTATTGTTTTTATTTATGGTCAAATGATAAGTGTTTGTAACAAAATTTATATAAAACATTTGTTATTTAATTATATAGTTACATTAGTATGTACATCCATATGTCCATATGTCCTTATGTACGGATGTCGGTCAAAAATAAATATATTCTCATTTCAAAGATGTCTATAAAATTCACTTTTCTCATTTAACAATTTTCTTCACTATCCTTTCCTTCAAGTTCACAAATTCAAAGTTGGAGATAATGCCAACTGATACGCAAGGAACTACTGGAGGCCACTAATTCAATATTCATCAAATTTATTGAAACAATTATAGCTAACTGAAATAATAATTTAAAACAGAAATATTGATCGGATGAATATTTGTTCAATGAGAAAAAAAGTCTTGCCATTGAAATTTGCATCGAGTTCTATAAAATTCTTTGAAATTAGAATAAAATCTGTCTGATTGATGTTCATACGTACATTCGACGGTAATTAGATTCTCCAATTTTATCTGCGGCATACTCTCATTATACGAAGAAAATAAAATTAACATTTTGTCCATAACATAATCATTGTTATATAATTGCCACCTTCAGCAGAACCATTGAAGTTCTAAACCACTGGCTGAAAAAGGTATTAAAAATGAGACATACAACATTCATATGATATCAAATAACGATATATAAGATAACGCCAATCAAACATTCTTTTCGCGATATATTTTGACAGTTTTCCTGTCATCATCAGGTGAGATATAATAACTAAATAAATTAAGGATTTTAAACAAATTTATTAAATATATGAAAATTGTTTTATTTAATAAAAATATTTAATTATTTTTAAAAATTATAATTAAATTAATATATTATTTTTAAAATTTTAGCATTCAGAATTTAATTTAATAATTTAAAAGATTTATTAATTATTTAATTTAACACAACAATCAATACATACAATATACAAAAAAATATTATTTAAAAACATTCAAAATACAAGTATTCACTGCATTCTGCACATAATTTTCGGATTCAATGACTTTATCAACAACGCCTCACAAATCACACGTTCCAATAATTATCGAAATTTTTTAATAAAATTTTGAAATCAGAAATTTTTCAAAAAAAATTTTATATATATAAGGATATATATTAATATACTGTATTTTAGAACCTAAAATGAACCAATAAGCTGAACACTTACAGAATTTAACCAGAAGCTCGAACAACTTACATTGATCAAGGAGAAGTGTAACACGGCCCTAAATGCAACAATGACTCAGACATGACGATAATATAAAAAATTACGTAACACAGTTATTTGAAAAAACAAAAAATTAAAAAGAATACAATTTAAATAAATTTAAAATATATTCTAACTTTATAGATAAACACGATCAAAAATTAATGAAAAATTAATTTAATAAATCGTTATAATTTTAAAATTATTTTAAATTGTTAAAATAATAAATAATAAAAGCTTAAAATTTATATTTATAATTCTCAGATTTGCGCCCTGGATATTTCACTGTTTTCACTGACAACATCCTGAAACAATTTGTCTATTTAAAGCAGGCCTGCCCAACTCCAACTTCGTCGCTGGTCACGTGTAAAATAAACTTTAACTTAAAATTAAAATCAAATACCATACAAAATTTTTAAAATTATTAAAAATTATTCACTAATGATATTAGTTATTCCTTATATTTGACAAGTTTACATAAATCTACGAAGATATTTGCAATAGTGCGTCTTAGTTGATTTTAGATATTTTCGTCCAAAAGTTATCCTATATAGGTACTGATTTTGAATTGTAATCTTAGTGCACAACATTAATTAAACTTAATTAATTAAATATATAAATATATATTAAATCAAACATTTTTTGAGATAATCTATTCAAACAAAAAGTGAAATTTATAAAAGCAATTTATTGTTTAAATTTTCAATAAACATATATTCTTTCCTATCATGACTGTGTTAAAAATCTTTAAAAATTCCCGTTTTCTTGTTTTAATGAACAAAATAAAAATATTCAACGATTCTCATTCAATTTGACTCACTTTGGTTAACTGGTTTCTCACAATGTGTTTTGTGAACCGGAATATCTTTGATTCAATATTTATTAAATATTTTGACGACAGTTTGATTTTCAAAATTTAAACAATAATATTAATTTAAATTTATTTTTAAAAAATTAAAAAATATTATTATTATTTTATAGTTTAAGTAAACTGGTAAACAAAATAAACGAAACTATGGTATCAAGAGTGCGACCAATGCCAATAACATAAAATTACTAGACAAGTAAATCGTTCGATAATCAGATTCCCAAAGGGATAATTGTTTCGAAATTTTCCATCACCAAAGAGAAAGAACTATGTCCTCACAATGATAGACCGCAAAACCAGATGGCCATGAGTGTTTATAGCGTTTTATATATTTTAAGAAACAAAATGGAAGCAATTGACTCGGAAATAAGTCAGGATTTGCTCTAATTAATTCAAAATCGCATTGAATTTCGAAAAATGACAATATTACGACTTTATTAAAATGTCTTGCTGACCCAACTTCAATAAATGGTCCATCAAAACCTATTCTTAGTTCTAATACAGCTCTTATGACGCGACCTTTCCTTGATGAAACTATACTGCAATCGGAAGATGAAGAAGAAATTATGTGTGAAGAATCTTCAATCTTCAATTCCTACATTAAACAGGTAGGAATATCAATTAATAAATGTACTTTCAAGCAAGAATTTAACATCTTCAAGAAAACTTCTAAGAGAACACAAAATCTTGAATTGCTGTATATGGCACTAAAAACTGCAAAGCCGACAGACATAGAGAGAGCCTTTTCAGTCTCCGGAAATTTTGCACCAAATACTACTATTTAAATGGCGAAAGAACAAATATAATTAGTTATTTTTATATCAATTAGCATGCTTTGTTTAGTCAAAGTTTTTGATCGGATAAATCATTATTATTATTATTATTATTATTATTATTATTTTATGAGACTGGTGGTTAAGTATTGAGTTCACTTTTTGATTTTTAATTATGTCGTTTGGTAAGATGTTTTACGAAAATTAATTTTTAACATTACTTTTTTTACAGATCGAATCAGCATACTTTGTTTGCTATAAATTGAACTTTTCATAAAAATCGGTTAATGATTTGTTCATAAAGATTCATGGTATTTTCTTACCTAGTGATATAAAATGCAGTAAACAAGCATTAAACAATAATTTATATTACTATTCAGATCATTTGGGGGTTTATTTTATTCTATTTTGTACTTTCATTAGTTATTTCATGTTGTACCCTTCAATTAACAACAGAAAAATTTCATTTATTGGGGATTTTTAATGTGTGGTATGCACACTTTATGAAAGTTATAAAAAAAAGAAATGTTCCATTCATAATACATAAACATCATACTATCAGTAGTAGTAGTAGAGGCTATCGGGGTCTAGGTCATTAGTAGCGGTATTGAATTTTAGTATTGGTCGTAGTGGATTCTCACATTGGGCGGGTTGTACCGTAGTGTGAGTAATAATCGATGGTTTGGGTATATCATTTGTGTACACTTGTGTGGTTAGTATTACGACATAGTAATTAATGATCATGGTCAGTACGTTGGGTCATCGTTTGGTCAGTACGTGGGATCAGTTAGTAACCAGTGACCGCTATCTGCCGTAGTTGACACGTGTGAACGCATGTGTATGGGTAGTAATAATGCGTGGCGACACATACTATGACGTAGTCACATGGACACGCGACTACACATACGAAATCAATTATTACGTAACATTACATAATCACAGTACCCTCTAGTTTGTATCTGACCGACTCACATCCTAATACTTACATACAGTCATACCCCGGATAACGTTGCCCCGAATAAAGTTGTTTCGCTGTAACGTCGGTCCACCATGGTGAAAAAGGATCTTTTAAATCTTTTAAATCTATTTAATTGCGAATTTTTTTCTTAATTATAATTGCTTCGTATAACGTTGTTTCGGTTAACATCGCGTTTTTCTGGAACCATTTAACAACGTTAACCGGGGTATGACTGTAAACTTATAAAATATTTAGAAGTATTATTTTTGTAGATGTTTATAAAATGTGATATAATATTCCCATAAAAAATATAAAATTTCTAGCTTTATTACCCGGCTTCACCTGAGATAGATTTAAACTCATTTTTTATTCATTAAAATTAATTTTCTTCATTTAATACTTATCTAATACATTTTTTTAATCTTTTGTTGATCATCGTCGATGATGAACAAGGTTAAGAGATCCTTTATCCTTGACATTTCCACATACAGTTGGTCATACAAGAAGCATTAGTTTGTTAAATCCAAGCCTGTGACTTTAAGTGAAAAAAGGCCGAAATGGCAGCAGGAGTGACAGAAGGAAATTTCATGTAGCAAATATTCAACGTTTGGTAGTAATTCTTCTGACAGACGAGCAGGAAGATACGCGTTATCTTTGTTTTATATTATAAATTATTAACAAGAAACCAAATCCTGTGTGAAATTGAATAATAAATCTAATAATTTCTAAAAGAAAAATTAATAATTTAATGAAAATTCAATATTTTATAAAAATGATTTTTTTTAGAGATTTGGATATTTTTAACTTGAATACAAATTTATTTAAATTAATTAATTAAATTTTCAAATTATAAAAGTATAAAATTATATATAAAAGTATTGATTTAATTTTATTAAAACTAACCCAAAGAATACAGTGCTCAATAAGTAAAAGAAAATCACGGAAAATAATTGAATTTCCTTCATTTTCTCATTGTATTTATCAAGCAATAAAACCATCAATATGTCCGAGTTTTGATTAAGTTGTTTAATCGAAATTAGATTTTGATTAATGGAATTATCAAATTTATCGGGAAATTTTTGTCATATTTACAACTGTTATAAAAATTTGGTTTTGTTTAAATTTGGATGAATTTTTTTTGATAATTACTCCCAGATAACTTTCCAACTTCAATTTTGTTTAGAATTTATTTCATCTATTAAAACAAAAATGTACAATAAACTGTAAAGCTAACAATTACAAAATAATCGAATAAATAATTAAATAAAAATTGTGATTTTTAAAAATAAAATTAAAATAAAACATATTTTAAATATATTTTTGCATATATTTTGACAACTTTGCTGACATAATTATACTTATACTTATATAATACTTATAATACCACATATATTGGAGAAACTACCCGTAATCTCTGTACACGAGTTCCAGGGCATGGCAATTTCAGTAGAAACAGTAATATTATTTAGCTTAATAAAAAATTCAAGTTGAAAATAGACATTTACAATTTTAAAGTTTTAACTAAAGTTTCAAAAACTATTACTTATGAAGCTTGGATAATAAAATCATTTAACCCCAAAATTAACATAAATTGCATTAGTCACATTTTGAAAGTGTTTAAATAGTTCTTTGGATTCCCTCATATAATTATGCCATTACTAATAAATCTATAAGTATAATCTTTTTTATTGATTTTTTAGTACCGAATGATTACTGTCGAGTTGTTGCAATATATTGAAAAATTTATTTTATGATATAATTTCAAAAATAGAATGATTTTTTCTGTTTAATCAAAAAATAGAATAAATTTGTCGAAAAATTTAGTGACTAGTCAAAAATTAATAGAAAAATTCATTCTATTTTTTGAAATGCCCTTTATAGAAATAATTCCAAAAATAGAATGATCAAAAATTGCCCATGCAAATAGAGATCTGTGATGGTTACTTATTCCTTCGATATCTGTTGTCATCTTTAACTTACCAATTGCCATTAATATAAACTTTTAGTATTGATACAATTTTTTGATTGATTTATTCTATATTTTTGAATTAAAATAATTTTTATTTTATTTTTTTTGAATAAACCGAAACATTCATTAGATTTTTTGAAATGCCGCTTATTTTATATGCAAACATTAATTTTGTTGTTTAGTATAAATTTTATTTAATTTTTTTTGTAGTTTTCAGTTTTGCATTTGCAAAATACCCAGATTATATAATTCCATTGTCTTATCCATTTTTAGTAGACATGGGAGCTCAGAAAAATAGTATTAATTGCAGAAAGTGTTAATTTTATTCTTATTTGTACTTAAGACTATTTAATTTAATCTACATAATTTAATCTTATTGAGGTGAACATTTTTTAAAATAATTTTAATTTAATTTTTAATTATATAATAAGACAGTTATTAAATTTTATATATTGTTTGAGATGAATTCATTTTTCTTGTTTTTTCTTATTTTTAAAGAGTTTACTTGAAATTTAACAATTAATAATTAATAATGTTTGTTTTAATGAAATTAATTAAAAATAAAAGATTTCTTATTCAATCTAAAAATTATAGTATTTAATTAAAATAAAATGTAATATAGTGACATTAATCCAACATTTAATAAAATTATTGAAATAATCTAGTAAAACTATCATCTGTTATTATTAAAAGCTGACATTTTTATTGTAAATAGAGAAAATTGTTTCAATCTTTTTATGTTAGATTTCGAACAAATGAAAAATAACTTTCTCACTTTCAAAGAATAACATTAAATGATGCTTCCTTTAAATCTACAATGACTTTATACATCAATTCATAAAATCTGTAGATAAGACACATAAATGATGTGAGATAAAAGTTGTGGAAATTATTTTGTCATTAATTTGTTATATTTTTCAATAATCAGTTTGTCAGAAATATTGTTCTCTTTTTTTCAAGAGTTAATTTTATCACTCGCAGAAAATTATGCTTCAAAATGTATTTAATTAAGTTTTCGATTTGATAAGTAATTAATAAAATGTTTATAAAATGAAAACTGTAAAAATTAAAATTAGTATTTTGGAAGTAAAAATGTCAAAAGATGATATTGTTGAGGATACCTAAATGATAAATAGCATAATAAATAAATAAATTACCTGAGGGAAGATCGTCATGACAAACGGAATGATCTATGGGAACTCAGAGAAGAAAACGGAAGTAAAAAAAAATTAAAAATGAGAAAGATAAATCAAATAAAAGAAAACAAGCAAGAAATTAAAACAAAGGTCATTGTTAATTAAAAAGTTCAAACGAAGGAGGAATTTCATATTACAGAAAAACAAAATATGGGAAGATAGGAAAAATCGGCACAACATGAAAAGTAAAAAACAGGACATATCTCGATATCTGCCAGAGATAAGGCTGACGTATAGGGGATACAGAAGAAAATGAAAATGGATTTCTAATTCTGTCGCAAGTGCCACAAATGAAACGAGCTATATAAAACGGAACTGTTGACGGAGAAAGCTAACAAAAGTATAAACAAAATTATAGACAAAAATTAGAGACAAAACCGAGACAACGAAAAAACAATTAAAGGGAGAATTAAACAGAGTTCAGAAAAGAGTGAAACGAGAAGTGACGAGAATCTTTTGTAAAATTGAATATAAAGTGGAAGTGGAGTAAATAAATTTGTGGTCAAAGCAAATGGAACAATCGATCAACTTACCCTGTAATTGAGTTGTTGACGGCTGGTGATTATTGTTGTGGTTACAGAAAGGCCTATTCTTCGCGTAGTGTCGAAATAAGCTCTGTGTGATTAATTGGTTTATAGTTAATTGGTTGTAATTGGAATTTGTACGATCCAGTGTGATTATTAATAAAGCTTATCGTGTTTGAGATTGTTAATTTGTGAATTAATAAACATGCTTTGGAGTCAGAGTAAAAGTTGGAATTTACAAAAATTGTCACCAACCTAATTACCCAACAATATTTTCTCAAAATTATGTTTAAAATTTTATTTAATGTAGAACATTTGTCAAAATAGTTGTGTTTGTTTTAAATTGTAAAAAGTTTAACTTGGTTTATTTTCACTTTTAGTGTGACCTGTAATCGCGAATTTTAGAAAAGCAATAAACTATTTAATATTTTCTGCATCATAGAATTCTGTTTAAAGGTTTTCAAAAAAAATTGAATATGCTTTTTTTGATGCACAGGTTGAAAAAAATTATATAATAAATATTTTTAATAAATAATAAAGTTTTATATTCTTATTACATTGCACTAATACTTAAATAAAAATAAGAAATATAATCCGGCAAATTAATTGACTAATTATACAAAAAATATACTTTTATTATTTATCTGAAATCAATGTCGATTAGTAAATTAAAACAAACTGTATTTTTTTTGTTTATTAAATTTTTGTTTATTAAAGAATAAATTCAATAAAAATTTCATTAGTCAATTAAAACAAAATTTGTCATATATTTAAAATCAAAGAGAATCTCAAAAAAAACTTTTATGATCTCAAATATCAAATCTGGTCATACAATAAAATTTCAAAGATCATTTAATTATTATGTTTTATTTCATTTAATTTAATTTAAATTATTTTTGGTTAAATTGATAATTTTGATAAATTATATTTTAAAATGTATTCTTTATTATAACATGTACACAATAATACTATTGGTAATTTTGAATAACTATTAATTAAATATAAATATTAATTTTAGTTACGATGTAAAGTGGTTAAATAATTAATTACAATTTTGAATGATAAAATATTATAATTTAAAATATTATAATTTAAAAAGCACAAAAATTAGTTATAAGAATATTGAAGCTTTTGAAATTTGAAATTGAAATTTTCTTGGATTGAAATATTTACATAGAATTTAAGTTTTATTGCAATGTTTAAAAATAATTTTAACCTTTTCCTAACATGTGTATGTAAAGATGACAAAAAAATTTACTTGAGTTATCCTCTGTCTAAAAAAATGACACTTTTTTTTATTCATATCAAACCCACTTTTTATAAACATATTACAAATTTTTTACAATGCGTTTATCTTATTTTTTATTTTTTTGGCAATATATTGGGATTGGAATGGGTGGGGCACAGAAAATAATGAGGATAGGACAGGGTTAAGATTTCTAATGAATAAGTTCATGAACTTAATTTTAAATAATTTGACTTTTCGGGTATAAAAATGAATTACACTATATGCTATAAGCGATTTGAGCATTATATTTCTTTGACATGTTTTGTAGTTGCACTAAAAATACACTATAAATAACAGTTTAATTTAAAAATAAAATACGTAATGAAGGGTAAATAAAATTAAAATAATAGATTTTAGCTTTAAAAACTTTATTAATATCAATGAAGGACGGCTGAAGGAAATAGTTGAAACTCGTCATCTGAGCCTTTGACGAATCTAATTCTCTTGCTTGGTGAATAGTCTAGCGTTGTGTAGATGGTTGTTGTTCTAACTTTTTTCCCGATGAAAGTGACTTCAGACTATTCTTTTTACTAGTCATAGGAGTATACAGTGAAGGTATGTATACGTAATATGCCTAACACTATTAAATTTCGCGGTCAAGTAGAGAGCGATGTGCGTGTTATGAATGATGTGTTCAAACTGAACGCCACATGGAATATTTGCTTATTAAAAGCTGTATAGGGCATGGTTGTTATAAGAGCGAGACAAGCGCCGAAAAGTATTTTTGTGCCGTAAAACGAGGAATACCTGTATAATTAATTTATCGATAAAACAAATATGCATTTACTTGAAATAAAATAAAAAATAATGGACATTTACTATAGGAAAGCAAAACAATAAAATACACACACGCATACACTAAACCTAACAAAAATGTGCAACTTGTATATGTACTATTATATACTATATACTACACTAAATGTACCTTTCCACGAGTAAGAGAGGAGTAATACAAATAATAATTCCGATTCGGAAAATGATAGATTATCGGAAATTATGGAAGATGTAGAAGAAAAGAAATAAATATGAAATTTAAAGTTAATTTTTTTAGTTTTTCAAAAAATGATTAAAAATATTATTCAAAATCATGAAACAGGGAAAAATTACTGCAATCACATACAATAATTTCCCCAAAATTATTTGTGAATGAAATCATTTAAGGATTGCTTTAAAAATCTGTATTTAAATAAAAATTAAATAAATTTAAATGTTTTTGAAAATTAATCCTCATTAAAAACGATAGTTTAATTTTATAAAACACTATTTATTTAAAAATTCAAAATATTTAAAACATTTAATAAATGTAAATTTAATGAAAAATAACTGTTAACTACCATCTGATCATATTATTTATGCTCATTGGTGTATATGTTTTGTTTATAGCAGATTAAATTTGGAGATGATGCATATTCAATAAATGTAAGTTTCATTATTTATAAAATCTGACATTTCTATTCCAAATCGGCCAGATGCGCTATGATTAATAGCAAATAACCGTTATGCATCATTAATTACAGTACTGTCACAATTCTCTTGTTATCTCATTTCTTCAGGCTGCTTTCCAAACGTTAATCGAATAAATAATTCAATTTTCATTTTCTGATAGTTTTAAACAATTCTGAAATCTCATCAATGGACTTTAGTTAGGAAATTTTTGTAATAAACAAATTTTTAGGAAAACAAAGTACATTTAAATAATTGTTTTCACATTCTTATAATAATAATATAAATGAGTAAGTATTAAAGCCATTTTATTCGAGTTTTATTAAGTGAATTCAATCTAGGACATAACCTTCAGGGTATTGTAATATTTACAATTGGATATCTTCATTACTTTAATGTTCTTAATGACTATTCTTTCAAAATATTAATATTCAACATATTATATATTTTTAAAAATTTATTTTTTAGAGTAAATTGTTGAAAATTAAAATTATAAATAATATTTTATAAACGAATGCTAAAATATTAGTTTTAATAAGAATTAAAAATAATTATACATCTATTAAAATATTTTATAAATACAAAATTAAATATGAGTTACATAAATAAATTGCATGACGAATTACATTTGTCCTTATTCAAAAGTCAAAATTTACATTTATTGAAATGTCTATTAAAATATTATTTGTCTGAATAATTATTCTGTAATATTAGAAATTTCCAATCTAGTCTTAATTTTACCAAATTCAATGGATGTACCTTATAACAAAACTACGGTAGCTAGTATTCAAAAAATTTAAATAAACAATGGTTCCAAAAATAATTTTTGTTATAAAAGATAAAATAAATTTATTATGAAATATTTTTATATTAATGATTATTTTTTTATTTTCTACGATTTGTGCCAGGTTCAAGCATTTTAATAATAAAGGCATACACAAGCATGAATTATTATTATTATTATTATTATTATTATTATTATTATTATTATTATTATTATTATTATTATTATTATCATTATTATTCGTGAAATAATTTTTGAATATAAAATTGAATAAGAAATTATATACAAACATATTTAATGAAACTTATTAGTTAATTCGGATTTAAAGACCTATCTGTCATCTTTAATTTATTGAATCTATTTATGAATTAAATTATAAATGTTTAATTAAAATTATCTAGTTATATTTATTGATATTAAAAATTATTTCATTAACTAATTACTCTTCAAAAAACCAAGCAATATTTAGATTGTATAATAATTAAATTTTGAAATTTTTTTAATATTTAAATAATAATTCTTATTTCAATTATAAATATAATTATCGTAATAAATTAAACGATTAATAAGTTATTCTGATATATTATTATGGAAGATCTTGGTGTAACATAACTCAAATTTCTCCATAGTTTAATGTTAGGTAATTATTATTTTATATAAATGAAAAAATTAATATTGTATTTATTAAAAAGCTTGTAAATATATCGATGGATTTTTGGTATTCATGAATTTTCGGCACAGCCTTTTCAAAGAAAAATCACTGATTTATTGTCAATTTTTTAATAAATATAATTTCAATTGAAAAGAAATTAGAGGTGACAATTGAAAGAAAAATTAATAAAGAAATTTATGAAATTATTTAAAATAGAGAACCAATTTCGGATTAATTAAATAAAAATTTATTTTTAACTCCATAAAAATATTTACATTATTGCATAACACGTTATTTTTGTTATATATGAACTTGGAGAAATACAATGTATAATTCGTAACTGAAAATATCATTTTTACTCAAACGTGTTTCCAATGAAATTAGGGCATGTTTAAACAGAAGTCATTTATACATTGGTTTTAATTTATAAAGATATTTTATTTAAAAATTTCAATCATTTTAAAATTAAAGTAATTATACAAACAAAAATCGTAACTAAATCTTCCTCAATATTATATATAATAAAAGTTTATTTTACTATTAGTAAACTTCTCAAATACACTGTAAAATTAGGAATTAAACCTAAATTAACAAATTTATTTAATTAGAGATATCAAGTTAAACAAATTGAAAGAAATAAAGAATTTCATTAAATATTTATTTTATAAAACAATTTATTAAGGTCTTTCCTCCCAATAATCTAAATACAAATATTTTAAAGTGAAAAAATTATAAACTATTTCTTGTCTTTTGTCACAACAGCGCCACAAGAAGGCACATAGTTGGAAATTGACATTTCTAGTGAAGCACCTTAAATTGGGTCTATCGGAATTATTACTGTTTTATATGAAATATTCACATAAACACTTTTAAGTGACACAATAATTCTTGTGATTATTTGATAAATTAATTTGAATTTCTTAATATTGGAATATGGAAATAATAATAATAATAATAATCATAATAATAATAATAATAATAATAATAATAATAATAATAATATAATAATAATAATAATAAATAATAATAATAATAATAATAATAATAATAATAATAATAATAATAATAATATGTATGATATAAATTGTGAAGTTGGTCTATTTCGGTTCTTGATTAGATGGTGTTCAGATCTTGATTTTGAATATATATGTCATGGGTGCAATGCCACATACATCATCTCCGTCATCTCCGTTCTCAAGTTCTGGATAGACTGTCGGCTGAGGGAATTGATTTATATCAGCAAGCACAGTTTTTTGTTTAGGCTTACATTTCCACGTTGAAAGGTGGTATCTAATTCCGGTTTTTTGAACTTCGTGTTTATTAGTGGATTTCAATTATTACTTAGATGGTTTTCGGATCTTGGTTATGAATATTTATGTCATGGGTGCTATGCCACATACATTGGAATATCTGTAAAAAAAAATTGGAATGATTTTAAAAATATTAAAACTTTTATAATTTTTAAGTTTGAATATAAAAAACAGAATTTTGTAAATTTTTAGCGAAATTAATTTTTAAAAATTTGTTTAAAAAAAGAGCAATTATATATATATATATATATATATATATAAATAATTTTTAGAAATATTTTAAGAAGATTATTGAAAACTTAGGAATTTTGCATTTTGAGTTTATTAATTAGAAGTTTAATAATAAATAACAAGAATTAGGTAAGCTTAAAGATAAGGTATCTATTAAATTTTGCAGTGCAACATTCTCGCTTTTAAATATTTTAAAATTATATTTGTTTTAATCCTTGACATATGTAAAATAATGTAATGAAATGACTTTATTTTATAATTGATATTTTAATTCTAATGCATTTCGGTTGAATGTTTTAAAGTGATTGTGTCTTATAAACCATTCATGGAAAACCTATGAAAAGATTTGTAAAACTTGAGAAATATCGTAACAATATATAATTTAACCCTTTCCTAGCGAATGATGCCATATGGAATCATGATATATTTCATACAGGTATAGACATCTATGGACTGGCAGGTATAATATTTTTATTTATGATCGATAAGGAAGATCTGTGCTTTTAATGTAAAATCATTTAATCCCACCTTTTACCAAATATTTTATTGCTTTTGTCCTTTGAAAGAAGCAACAAGTGATTTTAGGACGCCATTTTCAACTCTTAATTCAGCCAGGAAAGTGTTAAAAAATAAAATGCAATAAATTTTTTCGATCAAAAAATACCTACATTTTCTTTCTTAATATTTAATTTAATTTTAATTTAAATAAATATTTAAATATAAAATCAAAGAAAAAATAGTAATATTAATAAAAAAAGAAAAAACATGTTTCAATAAATCTTATTGAAATTAACAAAAAATATATTAAAATTATTTTATTTTTAAATTTTAAATTTTAAATTTATACATTTTCATAACAAAAAAATATTTTTAATCTTGGCCAAAACTTTTCCGACTGTTGTAAATTGTTTTAATTGTTTTAATATATTAAAATTATTTTATTTTTAAATTTTAAATTTTAAATTTATACATTTTCATAACAAAAAAATATTTTTAATCTCGGCCGAAACTTTTCCGACTGATGTGAATATTCGATCTCAATATCTTGCGCAAAAAGACAATCAATTTCGCTTACATCAACATCGCTGTCCAAATGCTCTTAAATGTCAATAGAAATACCAATCAATTTCTACAAGTAGAATTTGATTTGTTCCGCACTGCCATTTGTTGTATTTCTTTACCAAAAACTCGACAATGGAAAAATGAAAAAAAAATTGTTTTAATGAGATATCTATTCATCGAAAATACAAGAGAAACAATATTTATATTTCTCGTGTTTAACACCTGGGAAAAGTCAATGTCATTCAATATTTTATTGTCAACATTATCAGCCGAATTAATTAATAAATATTTGTTTAATTAAATGAAAAATAATTATTAAAATAAAATAATTTCATTTAATTTAATTTTTTAAAATCAATAAAAGTGTCATTTTATAATATTGAATATTTTTTATTGAAAAAATTATTAGAATTGACATCTATTGGAATTAATTTTAATCAAAAAATCTTTTTAAATAATAATAAATAATAATTATATAATAAGTAAACAGTTTATTTAGAATTTAATTTTTAACAAAATATTCTAAAAATTAACAAAATTGTTTATATATTGGGTTTTTAATTAAAACAACAATGAAAAATTTTATTGATTCACAATCTGACTTCAATCGTGTATTTTGATATCAAATCGATGAACTCACAACATTATATACATATATTGATAACAACACAAAATATAATATTAAGCTCTTAAATTTGTGAATAAATTCTGAACAATTACAGTACACTACCTTACATGCAAACTAGGATAAAATTCAATTTTTTTTCAATTTAAAAAAAGTTAATAGAATTAAAGAAAAGTTTTGAAGTTTTTGATATTCATTACCTTCCCAAACTTCTCTTCAAAGTTTAGATATGAGCTTTGATCGGATGATGTTTAATTTTTTTTCCAGATGGTATTAAAAATAAAAATCACGCATTGTTTTAATAATACAAAAACACAAATTTAATTGATTTAAATTTTCCAATTAAACAAATTGATTTTATTGAAAATTGATAACTATGTTTTCCTCATTAAATAAATGAAGCTTTTGGCGTCTTTATAGAGACAAATAGGTAGGCTAGCTAATTAATTTTTATTAAATTATTAATTTTTTTTCACAATCATTTATATCGACAATTTCTGAAATATTGCTAGTATTCCCCAGTTTGACTCAGTGAAGTTTCATTTTCTATATGACCTCGCGTCAGCTCTGTCTCATTGTTCAAAAATAATTTATGCTAATTTTCCCATTTCCATTCAATAGTTGACTACAGGAAATGGTACGAATCAGAAATGAAATGCCAAATACCAATGTATAACAATATTGTCTTTGATATTGTTACGATATTCTCTCTCTCTCTCTCTCTTTCTCTTTCCATTTTCTTCTCTATTGTTATTGTTTACAAATTTCACAAAGTAAAAATTACTCATATTTTCTTATAAAGACAAATTAAAACAAATAGTTATTTTTATTGATGATTTCCTGTTTCATTTGATGATTTGATAACTAACGCTTAATTTCATTAAATAGTAAAACAACAAAATTCAATTATGTATATCCCATCCGCGCCTAGAAAATATCTAGGTTGACCTAGAATCTTTTGTAAGTCATGAAAATGTATGGCGTGTATATACAAAAATGCATGGTTGCCACGGAAATTAGCTCCAAATTATCTAAATTAAAATATAGGTTATTCCATAATATAACAACTTTCATATATCATCAAACATAGATAATGTATTTATTAAAAACTTGTCTATGAATCAGTATATCGATGTTTTTTTTATATTCAGGAATTTTGGGCTCAGCTGTTTTCAAGTGATTTTGGAAAAAATCTGTACCAAAAATTTGTGAATATAAAAAAAATATATCAATATATTAACTGATTCATAGTCAATATTTTAATAAATACAGTCAATTGAAAAGAAATCAGAGGTGAAAATTGAAAAAAGTTCTTATAAAACATAGATAAGCTAATATTATAGAATTAAATTCGTATTCTTTAACACATGGAAAGACAGTGATTAAGAACCTAACAAATAAAAATGTAGGTCAACTCAAAATACTAAATTAAGCCACTTTATTATAGAAAATATTTTTATTATAGGAAATAATCAAGATAGTATATTCATCTTTTATTAAATTTACTTGCCAAAATTTAAATTTTTTTATTCTCCCAACCAAAAATCTCAAAATTCAAAATGTATTGAAAAAATTCCAAAGCATTTTATTTTTAAAACATTGAATCTTTGGACCCACAAGACCAAGAAATGATCGTGTTCCTTAACTCTATCACGAATGAATCTTTTACAAAGGTAGTAAATCTGACAATTTTTGAAGATCTCGTTCCTCAATAAAAGATGAATAACTCATAGATTTTTTAACGTGATAATAATAATATGACAGGAAAATTATGATAGTTACTCCACTTTCTTCAAAAAAGTCAAAACGCATTCATCACCAATAAAATTATAATACGATTTGGTATTTGTATAATTATTAATTAATAATAGAAAATATCTAATTGGGGTTGATGGGGTATATAATTAACGTCGTTATTTTCATTATCATTAGCTGGTTTATCCTTGTGAGGTAAAGCATTTATGTTAGCTTCAAATCACTATTCTTGTTCTCAAATTCAGGGATGTTACACAATTTCATCGGATAGTCGCTAATGAGGTCATAATTTAATTCACTTAAATAATTAGTACATAAAGAAACAAATCCATATATGTGCGAATTACGCGACGTTTTAATAATGATAATACACTGTATATAAAACACATGTGGCCATGTTTTGTATGTTAACAATGGTCTTTTTAGACCGTAAAGACGCTGGTGTTGGGATATAACTATGACCAAATAACTTATTTATCGTCGAAATATTTGTTAAAACACAATCAATTTCTTTAACTTTAACCACCCAAATATGTAACTTCTTCAATCTTTTCGTTTAATTCACTTAAGCCTTCAATCATAAAATCACCAGAAAACATTTCTGCACTATTATGGAAAAGGTTCTCTTAAATTTTATAATTTTTCTCTGACTTTAAGAATGGGGAATTGCATTTTTACTGTCCCCATTCCTTTCATTCTCGCAATCAATTTATCTATAATATTATTAGTTAGGGAGATTTGAACTATATTTGAATATTCACGTCAAATCTTAGTAGAAGTAGATTAATACCATTAGGACCCAAGGACTCAAGTACCCTCACTCAGACAAACTGAGATTCGAGCCTTTCGCCTCGACTCCAAAAGGGAGATATTCAAAGTTTTATAGAATTTTAATATTTCTAAGAGTATGAAAATAAAAATTCTATTATTTTAATATTTCTATAACTAGGAAAATACAGAAAAAAATAAAAATTCTTTTTTCCTGGATTAGCCAAATAAACATTATACATTTCTAAATCATCCCCATTATTATTTCCTTGGATAATTTCAACCAAATCATTTCCACGTAGAAGTGTTGTTGTTATATCATAATTATCCAATGATGTCTTGTAGGATTCTTCTAGGAAAATGTCATGTCTTTGAGATCTAAGATTTAAAATAACATCCATTCTTTTTTCTAATTCATGTTTCGAACAATTCAAATAATCCTGGTTAGTGTTTTCTTGCTTACACATTTTTCTATTCCCTTATTCCTATTTTCCTCACCTTTCAAACATTTAATTGAATATTGTTTAGCTCCAATAATAAAAAAATCTATTATAGGGTTATTGGCTTTTCATCCTTAAAACTGAAAAGATCTCCACTTGTTTTCTCCACGCATTTAATTGTGGAGTCCTATCAATTTCCTGATATACATTTTCATACTCTGGGATTCTATCAATTTTCAAAAACATTGAATCCCCGCATCCATCGCACGCATGGAAATTTGGTTTTTAAAATGTAATAGAAGCGTGTTAAAAATGTTTCATATATTTGTAACTTAGATAATTCGA